>JARQZK010003665.1:167500-320000 GCA_030704885.1 Cynegetis impunctata
TGGACAGAACTTCAACATTCCAGAATCGACATTTCGTGACAAAAAAAAAACTTGCGAGAGATGGTTTAGAAAAAAAAAGTACATTTGCTCTCTAACAAGAAAAAGATTTAATAAATCATATGATTATGCTGAAGATGGGCACATCAGGAATGTAGCGCTTGGGATACCGCAGAAAACTTTTCTTATGGTTACAAAAAAAAAAATTAACATGCAGGAATGAGAAGAGAGCATTGCAGTTTTGAATGTTTTTATTTTTGAAATATTTTCTTATTTAGTTGATTACAGACAATAAAACTTAATTTATTATTATTATTTTTGTTTAAATTAAGTAATTAGTTTAAGTTTGTTCATTTGTTTTATGCGCGAATTTTCCCCACACTATGCGCGGTTTTGCCCCATGGGGTGGGGAATACCGCGCAAATGCACAACTTGATAATTTTAAACATTCAAGAAAAAGGAGAATCAGAAACTTAACTTATAGCACGAGAATTTTTTCTAACTACATATACGAGGTATTCAGACCAATTTCATATTTTTCATAGCAGTGGTTGTGGAACTATCAAGAATTTCCCTTAGGTGCGCGATAATCCCCCACTTTCCCCTACTGTATCGTTAAAAAGCATGGTAAGAGTGAGAATAAAAGTTCATTTTCGTAACCCGAGACAAATTTAGGTTCAACAAGTTTAAACAATTGAAAGACCATAGTTTTATTCATACTTTATCATGTACCTAGTGCAAAACAACTTGAAATTAGTATGTGACAGGGTTTATACCTCGTGTTGTACATAGTTGTTTTTCGCTTTTCATCATTCAACGGAGTAACTTTCTATATGCGTCACCCCAAACAATGATAACATAATAAATTGATTATAGATTCTACCAATGAATAATGATGTGACGCAGATCCACAAATTTATAAATTGATGTTCTGATTTTATCTGTAACATAATGTATGAGTTTCTTCCATGTTAGACACCCGTGTATATAATATACATCCAAATATTTAATATATGTCGCCCGTTCTACTGTGCCTACACCTGCGTCTACATTTTCAGATCCATAATTTCACTGAACTCGCCCTAAATTTAAAAGAAAGCTAATTTTAGTGTTTGGTAAGTTATGTCCCAAATTTTTCTCCTTATAATTACTGCAGTATCATCAGCATAACTAAGATTATCTTCTTCATATAATACAGACAGCACGTCATGTTGACTGTAAACAAAAGTGAACCCAGCACTGTTTTCAATTTTGGTGTTTAGTACGTTATGTCCCAAGTTTTGCTCCTTATAATTACTGCAGTATCATCAGCATAACTGAGATTATCTTCTTCATATAATACAGCTGGCACTTCATTCATATTGACTGAATACAAAAGTGAACCCAATACTGTCCCCTGTGGTACACTGTACCGAATTTTTAAGAATCTCCTCATAACTTTACCTACGAGTATATATAATTTTTAAGTTATATTACTGAGATAGTATTGTAAGAGGTTATTGGCAACTTTTCTCATGCAATATACTTACGATAACTTACTCTGCCGATCACGGATGTCACAAAAATTCATGCAGATATATCTTTAATGAAAAAGAAGTAGCATTTTTATCGTTTCGATTGTTTCAACCACTTCTTTCAAAATGCGTATGATATTTAGTATACTTGAAAACGCAAAACAAGTTATCACTATATCAAAATTTTCTATTCCTATGGACTACCAAAATTCAATCAATTACTCCAAAATTCTTTTCAGTAATTTTTCAGTATTGACTGGAACAATGGTCCATGTATAAATAGAAAACACGTTAACCACCCCAAAGATTCGTAGATGGCAATTTCTGAAACTACGCTACGAATTCATTTGAATAAATGTGGAAGATGAGGAAGAATAAATAATATATTTTATGAAATGAAAAATATTTTCACCTCGTGATAGATGAGCTTTATATATTTTTTCAATTGAGCGCTATATAAAATAGTATTTATATTCATAGACTCAATACTAAATGAGCTAAGTTAAAACTATTACTCGAAAAACTCTGAATAATACCTATCAAACGATGATATTCATCGTGAATTGAAGAATCGTGAATTGAAGAATCACTCAATAAATTCTTATTGTAATCTAAATTTCTCCGGAATTTTCATTTGTATTTTTACTACAACGGTGTATTTCTTTTCCAAAGATAGATTGTCAGTTTCAATGAAAATTCTCTTTCAATAGAATCGAGCACCGAATACCATGCTAATTGTTCCTGTGGAATCAAGAGCGTGATAAGCGACACGCTTGCCTGTCCTAATGCTAATCTGACTGGGGCAGTTCTGAATGATGCATTCAAATCAGATAAATTCTACTGATTCATATATATATATATATATATATATATATATATATATATATATATATATATATATATATATATATATATATATATATATATATATATATATACATATATATATATAATATATATATATATATATATATATATATATATATATATATATATATATATTTATATATATATATATATATATATATATATATATATATATTATATTCTTTTATATATATATATATATATATATATATATATACATATATATATATATATATACCTACAGGGTCCTGCAACAGTGGCGCGGTGTTCCATATCTCTATTTGGGAAACATATAGAAATCTATATTTTTATAATATTACCTTGTTGCTCGAGCTCGACAAAATATAAATATTGTCGTTCACACAGGGTGTTCAATTTCTTCTGGGCGGATATCAACTATGTTTTTTCAAATAGCAACCTATGTTTTTTATCGCTTTTTTGGTTTCTACATAGGAAATAAAAGATACTTTGCGTACATTTTCACTTCGAAAATATTGACGGTTTTCGAGATTTCGAGCATGACAGGTTTTTTTTTCCAATATTTGCCACTCAGAATATTTCAAATTATAAAGTTGTGCCAAGTCCAATTGAAATTTATTTTTGGTCAAATATTCTACATTGGTAACTCTCTCAAACGATATATCTGAAATCAACCTGCGATATACAGGGTATGAAAAATCGCTTGCCACATATTGTAAATAAAAATGTTCAGAATCTTCCTTATTTCAAATGGAACACCCTGTATATTATAGATCCATCAGAAGCGCCAAGAAAGGCTCTACAAATGTCATGAAGTATTCTCTATGGCTAAGTTTACTAGTTTTTCTTTAAAAAGCGAAAAACGACAAATATTCATATTTCTTCGCTATAATCTCAATGAACAGATTTTTTCAAAAATAACTTGTTGGTAGATAAACAAGTTGTAGATTACACCACAAAATTTACCTTGTATATCTGAAATAATTTCAATCATCTCCAAATTTGAGCCATATTCTTTCGATATAAAACAACCTTTCAGCGAATAAAATATTTATTGGAAATCGAGTAGTCTGGCAAATGACAGATCAAAATATTTGCCTTCAAATAAGGCCGGCCGCACATTTCCTACAATCGGTTCCGATTGTCTGAAACGATTGTCGGATCAGGGCATCTGACGCTCAAATTTCTATACTTTTATACAATCATATCGCACACCTACGATCCGATATCGGATCGGACGTCCGACTCGGATGCACGAGCAGTGCGTCCTACCAATCGGACCGATAAAAAGTCTGATCCGACTACCGGAAGGCAAACCGTGCATTGTTTTTACATAGTCTACCGCAAACATACGATTATTTCTGTCAGTTTTTGACAGGGAGTATAGAAAAAGGAATTGTCAAACCATGTGCGATCATAGAAATCTTAATATATATATCTGATAGTATATATCTATGTGTGCGATACTGAAAATTTGATTACCACGGTCGAAAAATATCCCTGCTTGCGACATTCAAAGAAAATCGGACGTATTTTGTCGGCAGTGTGCGCTAGTGGTCCGATTTGAAATCGTTTCAGACAATCGGATCCGATTGTAGTAAATGTGCGGCCGCCCTAAGTGATTCAATAAGTTAAACTTTCGATATAATTTCATCAGATTGTTGGTATTTTTAGTTAAATATTTTACATTGGTTACACTCTCAAACAATAATTCTGAAATCAAACTGTGATATACAGGGTATGAAAAACCGCTAGCCACATATTGCGAATAAAAATTTGCAAAATATTTCTTATTTTAAATGGAACACCCTGTATATTATCGATCCATAAGAAATATTTTGATCTGTCATTTGCCAGACTACTCGATTTCCAATAAATATTTTATTCGCTGAAAGGTTGATTTATATCGAAAGAATATGGCTCAAATTTGGAGATGATTGAAATTATTTCAGATATACAAGGTAAATTTTGTGGTGTAATTCACAACTTGTTTATCTACCAACGAGTTATTTTTGAAAAAATCCGTTCATTGAGATTATAGCGAAGAAATATGAATATTTGCCGTTTTTCGCTTTTTAAAGAAAAACTAGTAAACTTAGCCATAGAGAATACTTCATGACATTTGTAGAGCCTTTCTTGGCGCTTCTGATGGATCTATAATATACAGGGTGTTCCATTTGAAATAAGGAAGATTCTGAACATTTTAATTTACAATATGTGGCAAGCGATTTTTCATACCCTGTATATCGCAGGTTGATTTCAGATATATCGTTTGAGAGAGTTACCAATGTAGAATATTTGACCAAAAATAAATTTCAATTGGACTTGGCACAACTTTATAATTTGAAATATTCTGAGTGGCAAATATTGGAAAAAAAACCTGTCATGCTCGAAATCTCGAAAACCGTCAATATTTTCGAAGTGAAAATGTACACAAAGTGTCTTTTATTTTCTATGTAGAAACCAAAAAAGCGATAAAAATATATATATAGGTTGCTATTTGAAAAAACATAGTTGATATCCGCCCAGAAGAAATTGAACACCCTGTGTGAACGACAATATTTATATTTTGTCGAGCTCGAGCAACAAGGTAATATTATAGAAATATAGATTTCTATCTGTTTCCCAAATAGAGATATGGAACACCGCGCCACTGTTGCAGGACCCTGTATATATATAAACATATATATATATATATATATATATATATATTATATATATATATATTTATATTATATATATATATATATATATATATATATATATATATATATATATATATATATATATATTATATATATATTATATATATATATATATATATATATATATATATATATATTATATATATTATATATATATATATATATATATATATATTATATATATATATATATTATATATATATATATATATATATATATATATTATATATATATATATATATATATATATATATATTATATATATATATATATATATATATATATATTTATAAAATTAAGTAAACTGGACATTTATTCAAAACTAATCAAACGAACCTCCTAGCGGAACTGGTTATACGAGCTCACGATGCATCGAAATATTTCCACCTACCTTTGCCGGTAAATGTTAGAAATGTTTAGATGTTTATGACAATCGAATGGAAATAATAGACATACTTTTTTGCCCTTTTTAGGGCTATTCAGTATTATCCATCCATCGAAAGTGATAACCAATCCAACATTCCAACGATCATATATTTTTCTTCTAGTAACACAATGGTATATCAATATAACACAGCGCCACCAGTCGAAAGCAAATGAACCACCTACAGTTTAACGCCGGTTCCGAACGGCCAATGGGCTTGTAAACAATGTACATTACCCAACAATTAATCTCATAAATAGAACCACTAAATTCAGGACATACACAACACCCAAGAGCAAGGTGGGACCCGAACCCACATCCTCGGCATACAAGCGGTGCACCTTACCGCTGGTCTACCGAGGCCTCCAAATGAACCACATCTATCAGACAGGTGAAACTATTTGGCAACAAAAACTCGTACGTCCTGACACCAAAATGTGGCTACTATTTCTGGTAAGCAGGAGTAAGGTTGCTACATCAATTAGATGAAATGCAATATTCAAACCCCGCATGTAACAATCGCTCCGAATTTTATTCCTCTCTATTTGCCTCTAAATAAATATAAATGAGAATTCTTCGTGTTATCGAGACACTTCCGTGAGTGTAAAATTAAGTAAAACTAGGACATATATTCGAAAGAGTTTTCGTTGCCGAACTGTTTCTTCTGTCTGAAAGATGCGGTTCGTTTGTTTCCGACTGGTGGCGCTGTGTCATATTTATATCACATTTCTGTCTATGCATTTGGTAGACCGCTACAAGAGTTGCCTTGTCTGAACATGTAGTTCATAAAAGAATTTCCAAAATATTTTCAGAGTTAAGATTGTGTGATTTAGTTTTTTCAAACAGTAAAATTGTAAATTTGGTAAATTGATCGTAATAAATTTTTCGATGAATTTTTCATTTTTATTGTTTGTTTGGTACAATACAGTCAGAAAAAGCAATAATTTGACCAGAGTTTTAACAATAATTCATGAAACAATATAAACCATCAAAAAACCTACTTGATAAAATATACAAAAACAGAACGGTGGAAGTTGTTATATATAAAAATTTCACACAAACAAACTTAAATTAGTTTGACATATAGACACTTTCTTTCTTCTTTGTCAAAACTTCATTCTTGTGGCCCCTAAATTTCACGATATAACAAAAAGATTACTTTACGATTAAATAAAGTGAACAAGGAAAATTCTTCAATAATTTCAAAATTATCAAAAAACTTTCCATGTACATATCTGCATACAGCTGTTTCGATCTCATTAGATCTCATCAGTGCAGCTCATTCGACTCGGAGTGAATTAATAAATTTTCAATTGTTCCCCAATACAAATCGTAGTCGGTAACACTGTCTTGATAACAACCCAGAACGCCCTTCCATCAAAGATATTGGGAACCAACTATTCTATAATTCACCATTGGATTTTGAATGCAGATTTTGCTTTGCCGAATACGGATAACCAGCTCCATTGCAAAATTGTTTGATAATTTTCAAATTATTGAAAAATTTTCCTTGTACTTTATGTTATGTATGAAATTGACTATGGTCAACAAGTACCTATGTTTTTTATGATTCGATTACTTTACGATTGCTTCGAGTAACTATTACTACTCTATATATGTCGAAACATCCTTAAGTTAAAAATTTAAAATCAAGCTAAAAATAATTATTCCTGTATCTATATCTATATATATATATATATTTATATATATATTTATAAAATTATATATATATATATATATATATATATATATATATATATATATATATATATATATATATATATATATAGTGGCGGCTCGTGAGGTTTCAGTTTGAGGAGGTTACAAGAGGTGTTAAAAAATACACCATAGGCGAAAATTTTTAGGATTTCAAAGTCAACCGCCTTAAAATTTAAAGAAAATCAAAGTAAAACAAGCACCCTAAGGTATTAATTTGTTTTCACTTTCGAGTGGCTACCTTGAGACCTACAACTCCTATTTACAATATTCACAAAAACTCTTCTCAGCCAATTAGTCAATTCATCTATTCATCAAATTTTTTCTTTCACAAAATAGGTACCTACCTACCTACTTAACGAATTTGTTAACAGCTGGTGAGAGCAAATAAAATGTTATTATATATTTTTGAAGATTAGCGGGATTCTGCGATCTTTAACGTTAGCAAAATGATCTATAATATCCTCATAACATTTTTTGTCTTTCGCCAAAAGTTTTACCAATTCCTTTTCAATAGACAACAAGCTAATATTTTTCAAACGATCCTGGCTCATCGAATTTCGTAAATAAGTTTTAATTCTCTTAAGAGTGGAAAACGAGCGCTCTACGGAAGCCGATGTCACCGGGATAGAAACAATTAGACATAAGAGTTTATAAACTTGGGATAAATCTTGATTCAAATCATTATCAAAAAGGTATTTAATAGTCCTCACATGATTTTCATTTTGCCCCAAAATTTCATTGCCATTATAAACAACACACAGTTCACTTTTTATGGCCACCTTATCAAAAAAAGTGTATTTTTGACATAAATTTTCCAAAAGGTTATCTGGAAAATTTGCCGAAAATCCGGTAAACAAATTTTTATTGAGTAAGTCGAAGAAATGCAGTTCTTTCAAATCAGAGAACCTTATTTCTATTTGACCCCTAATAGTATCCAAAATTTCATAAAATATTTGCTTATAGTGAAGCTCCATATCTGCGTAACTGAATTTCTTTCATTTTGGGCTAAATTGAGTCGTATCATCAGTAGTTTGAAATACAGAAAATGGTTTTTTTTAAATAAACTTCTGCACGAAATTCTGAAATTTTTTCCAAAAGAAACTTGAGCCGATTTCGTGAGTAAATTACATCTGAAAACTTGTGCTGTAAGATTTGAAAAACTATTTCTGTTTGTTCAAAAATTAATTTAAAGATGTTTAAAAAATATATAAATTCCTTATCTTGTAAGTAAGATATTAATCCGCGTACGGTATTTAAAGTTACTTTTTCGGTGAAAAATTCCTCACTTTCAACTATAGAATTAAATCCTCAAATCCTTAGCGGCCCCAAACAGAGACATTTTTCCTAGTAAAAAGTAAACACTGCCAACAAAATAGTTTATTTTTTACCTGTGATCCGGTTAGGCAAGGATGTCTCTCATAATTCCTTGTATTAAAACCCTAATTTTGTTGTCTGTTACGCTGCACCAAATTGTTCAATTCAGGGGTAGGTCGCAATGTTTTTATCAAAACTTTATCCTCATAACTTAGTGCACTAAAGTTATGGGATAACAAATATTCCACTAAGTCACCATTGAAATTTTTGAAATTAACTTCAGTAACCAAACTCATCTTAAAACAATACGCGAGCAATATAAGTAAACAAGCCGTTGTCGGCCATTAGTAACTACGATCACACTACGATTAAATTAATGCTTTCCAACGAATTCACTCGATGTCACGCGAAATTCTATAGTTGTGATTGGTCGACATTGTATGAGACTGGGTCTCTATCGGTGTTGCCATTTACATGTGTTTTGCTTTTCTATTGCAATGAAGTATTCATTCGGAGTATTTGCACCGTTGTTTGCTTTTCTGTGGCAGGCATAATGAACGTTGAGAATATACCTTTCTAAGCCTCCGCAGCGTTGCCACAAATCTTGAAATGAATGAAATGCAGTAAATGTAAATACCTTCTATCTTAATTAATAAATTATATTATATAATGTAGGTTGAAAGGAAGGTAGGTGCATAAAATAATATGATTTTGATTAATATGAATATGCTGAATGCTGACTATTCAATATAATATATTAGTGATACACGGAATATTATTGAGGAGGAGGCTCGACGTCCTTATATATATATATATATATATATATATATATATATATATATATATATATATATATATATATATATATATAGATGTTTCGACATATATGTTTTTTTTCAGAATGTAGATAGATGTGGCTCCGTAGTTCAGTGGTCAGTGCGTTGGGCTACTGAACAGAAGGTCGCTGGATCGAATCCCGGCCGGAACAACGAATTTTTGCGGAGCCACCTCTTGGAAGGCAATGGCAAACCACCGAGCAGTATTCTGCCTAGTAAAGCCTCTCTGTAAAGACGTTCGGAATCGTATCGTATCACGCACAGCACGACTAGTTGTAGAGAGGTCGCCACGCCCTAAACTGGGTACGGCACCATAAGAAGAAGAAGAAGATAGATGTATCGAGTTTGAGTAATGTTATTCAATTTTCAAAAAAAAAGTGTACATGTGAAAATATAAAGGAAAATAGCTGAAGAATATTTTCCTCTGAAGTTTGTAAAACCCTGTGAAATAATTCTGCAATCTAAACTCCAGTGTGTATGTTTTTTTGCAGATTCTGATTAATTCTTAACATTTTGCTCTCTAATTCGTCTCGATATCGTTCTCGGTTGAAGAGATATGAATTTTTTGAGAAAACATTACACATTTTAATCAAAAATCGTTAATTTTAATTGAAACATGAAAAAAGATGTGTTCAAAATTAGTACCCGGTGTTACCTCCTCTAGCTCTTATAACAGCTACTAAACCTCGATTCATTCCTATAATAAGACTTTTGATATCTTCCGGTCGAATATTATTCCATTCTTCTTCCAGAGCATCTCGGAGCTGTTGGAGAGTGAGTAATTGTCCTCGATGTTTCTTGATTCGTCTACCTAACATGTCCCATACATGTTCCATCAGATTCATCTCGGGACTATTAGCGGGCCAGTCCATAATATTTATTGCAACGTCTTCTAAATATTGGGCCGTTATTCTTGCAGTATGTGACGCATGAAAACGAACTGGTTACCAATCAATTGTGAAAAAATAGCAACATGTTGAACACATGTTAACGAGTTTCTATGGAAAACGAAAGAATCCAAAACAAACCATCATTGTATCATTGTTGCAAAATATGTAATGTTTTATTTAAATTTCAATTTCATCTCTTCAACCGAGAACGATATCGAGACAAATTAAAGCAAAATGTTAAGAATGAATCAGGATCTGCGGAAAAGCATATGCACTGGAGTTCAGATTGCAGAATTACTCTACAGGGTGTTACGAACTTAAGGGAAAACTGTTCTTTAGCTAATTTCCTTTATATTTCTACATGTAAATTATTATTTTTTGAATGGAATAACATCATTCAAACTCGAAACATATATCTACATTTTGGAAAAAAAACATGGAGAAAAAAGTTATCATACTTTAAATTTCATCAAAATTTTGGCTGTCCTGAATTTTAAGTCGGTATATATATATATAGATATATATATATATATATATATATATATATATATATATATATATATATATATATATATATGTATATATATATATATATATATATATGTATATATATATATATATATATATATATATATATATATATATATTATATATATATATATATATATATATATATATATATATATATATATATATATATATATATATATTAATATTTCATTCACTTCGCAAATTATAGAGAGGTTATATTATTATTCAGTTAATTTTTCAGTTCGTCTTTATCCGGGCTGGTCTCTTCTATAATACTGCTATTTTTCATATTTCAGAACAGAAGCTGACGGAGACATGAATATTCACGCATAATAAAAAATTTCAAAGAAAAAATCATTTTGATGTGTTCATCTATTTACCATTTATTTGCACACTATCCATCACAAATGCGTATTTCATGTCTGTCTATTCTCTTTATTCGGTATACTAAACCTCCCTCAGATATCCAGTCTGATCCATTAATACCTGCCTCCAGCATTGGGATTATATGCATACCACAAGCTTCACCTCTGGAAAATAATACATTTAATAATTTAATAGAATAAGAAGCAGAAATAATATTGCTCTACTCAGAAGCAGAAGAATAATTCGTTCATCTTGAGCTTTTCTCTGAATAAAACATGCGATTTTTTTCGCAAACGGTGTTCAAACGATTTCATTAAGATAATATTTAAAAAAAGAAGTAGATGTAAAAAAAACGTGAATCTAGATTGCTCTGTTCACTGATTTTGTAGGTGTCAAGGCAATACAAATTTGACAATTCAACAAAATAATTATCAGAAACTCAGAAACATTTAGAGTCACTTATCTACGCATTATAGGACTGTGCGTTCTTGGTAAATGCCACTATGTGAGTGACAAAATCTAAAAAATTTGTTCAACGAAAAAAGGTTCACAACTCAATAATAATTACTTCTTCGTAAATTTTCTGTATTCGCTATATATATACTATATATATATATATATATATATATATATATATATATATATATATATATATATATATATATATATATATATATATATATATATATATTTTTATATATATATATATATAATCTCTTGATAATTATTAGCAATAACAGACTTGTTGAATCTTAAAAAACTCGATTTTATTAAAAAGTTGACGTTTCGCCACGACATATACGATATATATATATATATATATATATATATATATATATGTGTGTGTGTGTGTGTGTGTGTGTGTATGCTGTATTTTGTTTCATTAATTTTTCTCTTATTTTCAAGATTTTCATTTTCAGGTACCCATTATTGCAAATAAATTAAAAATATGCATACATATACTTATATATTATTATGCTAATACATTTACGTATAAATATATATATATATATATATATATATATATATATATTAATATACATATATATATTTATGTATATATATATATATATATATATATATATAAATATATATATATATATATATATATACATATATATTCATATATATACATACACATATATTATGTGTGTTTTAAATGTATTTCTGGCCTTGTGTCTGGCGCACTTTCACATAGCAATATTTTTTATTCGTATATTATATGTTCATTTCACCTTGGATACGATTACTATAAACACACTTATTATGCCCTAGGCCATAACGTCCGCATTTGAGGGCATAATGGATCAAAAACGCCCGCTTATTGTACTAGCAGAAATGAAGCAAATTTGATTGATTAAATACTTCATAATCCTTGTCGTATACAACTCTGGATTTCTCCGGCAAATAATTATTTCGCAGCTTTGGCTGCATTTTCTATGATATTCTTGGGTGAATTCATTTTCATTATTTCTATAAGACTACATAAAGAAAGCAGCAATGACATTCACTGAATATGATGACAAAAATATTCACAAACGTCAAAATATCAACAAATGACAAGCCTACTATGAGAAGAAAAATGAATAGGAGCAATGAAACGATTTTAAAATCGCTTTTTCATAATAAAATAATCATTTTCTCGTGAAAAATAAAATCTTGTATGCACCGCGTGCGTTACTAGATCCTTACGCCCATCGGGCAACATTCATCCCTCGGGCCAGAGGCCCTCAGGCCGAATTTTTCCCTCCGAGCGTAAGGATCTATATAACGTACTTGGTACATAAATAACTATTTTGACAAGATCAGATACTTCCCATAATAGTCCGGGAGCCAGGTAAAAATTTGATCAATTATTTCCTCTCGAACGATAATTGGTGAGACATATCAGGAAATAGTTTTTTATTCAGGTTCGTGACCGTCAGCTGCGGTTTCGTGGGTGGAATAAGGGGTGAAATTCGAATGACAGTTAAAATTTGTTGATTTATTTTAAAATATCCGAACGAAACGTCAAAGAACGAATAGAGTAAGGAAAACACAGAACACAGAGCTCAGCGCAGTGCACAAAACAAAATTGCGTATATTGGTTGAGAATACTAGATTTTCATTGAGAATATTAGGCTACTAAATTGAATCGAGAAGTACTTAATTTATTTGGATTCTACTCATAATTCCAACTTTATACCACAATAGGGCCTTTGTAGCCAGATCCTTAAAGCGTATTTTACTAAGGGGGAAATGATTGAATAAATTTTTTTTTCTTCACCGCTTATTCCACCCTCGGAACCGTAGCTGACATTCACCAAGCTCTATGATACAACTCTCTGATGCATTCCACTAATTATCGCTTGAGATGAACTTGGTGATGTTGATCTGTTACTGGCTCCCGGTCTATAAAACCCCCGTATACTTTCTAGAGAGTAAAACATATTCTGCCATAATAACCAATAGTTCACTATTATCAGAAAGGTAATTTTTTGATTCGTTCAGAATTTGAATGGATACCATTGGATTTCTTCTTGAAAAAAAAACACAGATACGAAAGAATTATTAGTTGAAATATTATATTATGCACTAGTAGTAGGGGAGCCCGAGATGCTAAATGAGGATTTACTCGAGCGTCGTGGGGACCTTTTGGGTTGTGAAGATTAGATGCTAAAACGAAAAAAAGATTATATGATGTATGCCATTTCAATGGAGGGGGGGGGGACGTGTGCAGATCTTCAAAAATGTAAAAAAAAATCGTTATATAGATTTACTCGAGCGCGTCAGATATTAATTGTTTATACACCCCACATCGTCTCTGATAACGAAGATAAGTTAATCTGCAGATTTGCATGGTGGGGGTGACCGTACGAGACCAAAACTCGATCGCCGATATTCAAAAATGCAAAAAAAATTCGTGACATTTCCTTCAAAATTAAAATTAAAATTTAACCTTGCTCGAGAATGTCAAGGTGACGTTTTCTTTTTGCGACTTTTTTAGTCTCTTATTTCCTTATGCCACGTGCAAATCGTCAGATTAGTGAAATGCATACTCTTCTGCATGTAATTAACTCACCTTGCCTTAATCTGACGCGCGCGAGTTTTTCGAAAGATCGATTTTTTCTTACTAATCTGATCGGCTGCCCTAGACGAACGCCTCCATATTGAGGGTTCATGTATGGTGGGTACACTCAACAGGGTGCAAGGTTTACCCCAATATGTTATTCTGCCGCGCTAGAGTAAATCCCAAAATCCCCGCTTGGACTCCCCTACTATAGAGAATTCCTAGTACAGACACAAATCTTGAGTCCTTTGTGGAAGCCATATAATAAAATATTTATACATATATATATATATATATATATATATATATATATATATAATATATATATATATATATATATATAGATATATATATATATATATATATATATATTTAGATATATATATATATATATATATATATATATATATATATATATATATATATATATATATATATATATACAGGGCCGTCTTAGACCATCTCGGGGCCCTTGGGCACACGGAGAGTTTTGGGCCCTTTTAGGACATAAAAGAAATGTGAAGGATAACATCAGCTTGTATCTTCATTTAGTGATTTTATTGGTTATTATAGCTAGCTTCATACAAATCGATTGTAAGTAAACCGTTGACTTCTCTGAGAATTGTACGTACGTTTATATGATGATGATTTCTTCCTGGATTTTTGTTGTGCAAAATCTTCTATCATGTCCTCAAAGTCTGATTCTTTAAGGATATCACTTTCTATACACATTATTGACAAATTGGTAAGACGTTCTTATACCAAAGTCGTTCGTAATTCATTTTTGATTCTTTTAAGCCGTGAAAATGAGCGCTCTCTACTAGAATTGGTGACCATCAAGCAAAGAAATATCCTTGTAGCGACTTCCACATTCGGAAAAGTTTCTTCTAATTTATCTGCTTTGATTAGAGTATGAGATACTAAAGTCCGCCGATTTATTTACAAGGTTTTTTAAGTACTGCCTTAAATGAAAACATTCCGATGTGAGCTTATCAGCGTTAATGTCTTCGAGATAGAATTGTGCAAATTCTTTGCATTTATTTGTCAACTGGCCAGAATCGATTTGTTTTTAACTGAGAAAAAAACCGAAACGTTTGTTTCCTTATATGATTCCGAACGTTGCTTTAAAAGAGCATCCAATGTGTTGATCATAGGAAGAAATGTTTCTGTACAAAATTTTTCTGTGCCACTCAACTGTACAGTCTGATGGTCCTTCCATAAAAGAAATGCGTCTGCTGCGAATTCCCTTTCTTTGAGAACTATCTTTATAGTCAGCATTCGAATTTTTTTCTATGGCAGCCGATTCTTACTGATTAAAATTACTGCGTACGCTACTGATATAATCGGCAAGAAATGCAAAAAGTTTTTTGCAACGTCCATTGTCATGTTACTGCTCAGTAAACTTAGGCTTGCGTTATTGATGATTCACAGAAGATCATTCCATATCTCTGTTAGGAGATTGGTCTCCAATTTTTCCATTTTTTTTGGCAAGGCTTTGAGCTTTCTTTCTTGTTCCTCCTGGTTGATCAGTGTTTCTGGAAATGGGTGGGGTCCCTATCACGCCGGGGGCCCTGGGCACGTGCCCCGAGTGCCCTTATGGAAGAGACGGAACTGTATATATATATATATATATATATATATATATATATATATATATATATATATTTATATATATATATATATATATATATATATAAAGATATATATAAATATATATATATATATATATATATATATATATATATATATATATATATATATAAATATATATATATATATATATATATATATATATATATATATATATAACTTTATAGAGAAATATATCTAATTATGCATGCCATCTTATTCAAGAAAAACATACCTTTAATCATAATTATAAATTATTACAGTTGGAAAATAGTCTCCACAAAAATAACTGTTGGGAATCCCTTTCAATCAATAAATATAAAAATTCCGGAAACCTAGTTAACGACCAGATTGAAGTAAACCCCTCTCCTCTCCTCAATATGTTCAATGTACCTACTGATAGCTCTGAATAAATTGCTTATTGTTATTTAGTTTCACTAGGAACCCCTCTGTTATATTCAATTTTTTCTTATAAATAGATTGTTTTGTAATACCATAATTAAGTACGAGATGAAGTCAATATTATGACGAAACGCGTTTACTCAATAGATTTTCATTTCAACCTGTGAAAAGTTATATTTTATTTCTTTATAAAGTTATATATATATATGTATATATATGTACATATATATATATATATATATATATATATATATATATATGTATATATATATATATATATATATATATATATATATATATTATATATATATATATATATATATATATATATATATATTAGTCGTGAGAATGGGTTCACTACCCGAAACATATTGACAACTGTTTATTAATTTTTATTAATTTCAATATATATTTCTGGAAGAGTAAGCCAAGTGTTTGATTTGAATTAATAATATTTATATTTATATTCCTAACTTCTTCAAGTCTATAAATGTCACAGTAATGTTCCACTCTTAGAAGATTTAGAAAAGTAACGATTTCAACTAACAAATCAATCAATTGACTTTTCAATCATCAATCGTGTATTATTTCCAAGTTCACACCTTTCTGTTCAAACAACTCTGACGGCCGACTTCGTGCTTGTTAAAAACACAAGATTTGTTCGTTTAGATGGTTCAGTGTTGAGACATCAATTTGGTTCATTATAATTGACTGATATGTGATACTGACGAGTGTCAAATTAGACCGAAATAGCCTTTCAATATTTTGCAATGCCATCGTAGTGTTTTTAACAATGTCTGCTATAAGGTTGAATAAAAAGAACTTCATCGGCCGGCTCTAAAAGGGAAGTTATTTGATCAATTTGGATATTAATTATCTTGAATATATTTCGTTTTACCTATTTATATATATATATATATATATATATATATATATATATATATATATATATATATATATATATATATGTATATATGGGTATATATATATATATATATATATATATATATATGTATATATGTATATATATATATATATATATATATATATTTATATATATATATATATATATATATTTAAATATTTATATATATATATATATATATATATATATATATATATGTATACATATATATATACACATACACATATATATATATATATATATATATATATATATATATATATGTATATATATATATATATATATTATATATATGTTATATATATATAAGTATATATATTTATTATATATATATATATATATATATATATATATATATATATATATATATATATATATATATATATATATTTAAACCAACTTAAAATTTTGCAAAGATATCGTGACTTTCTCAAAGTTTTTGAAATATAGATATTAATTAGGTATTAAAACAATGATTAAAAATAACAATTTACACATTCATTATAAAAAATAACGCATGACGCACGTTTCGGTAGCAACGTTTGCCATTAGCATCTGAAGAAGGTGAAGTTTCACCGAAACGTGCGTCATGCGTTATTTTTGATAATAAATGTGTAAATTGTTATTTTTAACCATTGTTTTAATATGTTTATTAATTTACACCAAGTATCGGCCCAATCAATCCAAAATTAATTAGGTTTTTTAATTTTCAAAAATTTAGAGAAAGAGATGAGTAATAATAAAACACAGGCAAGAAGAATAATATATATAGATATATATATATATATATATATATATATATATATATATATATATATATATATATATATATATATATATATATATATGTATATATATATATATATTATATTATGTCTTGTGTAAAACATATTGTAGCAGGTAACCATTTTTTCATAACTTTTGTCCAAATGGCTTTCACTTACGACTGACTTGGCAATTCATCAATCAATATATGAAACGTATCAACCATTTTTCCGAACCCTTCCAGTATGGATGCTTCTTCCATACCTTCCACCATGTTCGTGATAGTAATACCTGGACACAACGACATCACTTTAACTCCAGTTTGATTAAAGAAATAGTCGTGACCCATCGATCTAGAGAATCCTAAGACAAAACCCTTGGTTCCGGAGTAGACAGGAACTCCGAAAAAGGGCGTATGACTGTATATAGATGCCAAATTGATGATGGTACCTCCATTCTTGTTTTTGCGCATGTGTTGAAAACCGAGAAAAGTGCCTCTAACAACTCCTTTCTGAAATTTAAGTTTGATGATTTAAGGATTACTACTTTTTCAACAAAAAAAAAGGAGTTTCGGAAAAAATTAACCAAAAATTTGTTTTTCGATCCTTGAAAGCCCCCTTTATATGGTTATCTATTACTGTTTCACCTCTATTGAAATTATTCTCTCAACAAAATTGAATTACTTCTTCAACTTTGTAGCATGAGGTTTTTTTATTGTCATCAAAGACTATTAAATTTAACTCCATTGTTCATCAGTGAAATAGTTTGCTATAATACTGTATCTCAGAAATTTCTGACTCATTTGAATTACAAATATTTCTGAATTTAAGAGTCACAAAAGAACTGTTGAGTAATCGAGATCCGCAACTAAGGTCATATTTTCGTCTCATATCGTTCATTTTCATGTAGGAAATCAAGAAGGTGACCAAAACCTAAAACACCACGAAAAAATAAGAAATCCAAGCATGAAACCGAGGGCTGTTGAGGAAGAGTTTCAATACACAAAATCAGTCAATCCAATTAAAAATTTTGAACAACACTTTGAAAATTGGCTTCATACATCCTCAAAATGATTCTTAAAGAGTAGATATTTCGGATATGTTGTGCCACATTCAAATACCCGTTTGGAAAATTTTCCTTCCCTCTTCCCAAAATTTGAAGAATCGAAATTTTTATAGTTTTGTTTCGGCTCAAGAGCAACCCCAGATATCGAGTTTCAGCTCATAAGGTCTGATAAATTTGTCAAGTTAGCAAATCGAGACAAGAAATATATGTCTTTATATGTGTGTGTGTGTGTGTGTGTGTGTGTATATATATATATATATATATATATATATATATAGGTATGTATCTATATATATATATATATATATATATATATATATATATATATATATATATATATATATATATATATATATATATATATATAATATATAAAAATATATTTGTATTCAATTGTCGTAGATATATACTACCTATCTTATTTTTAAACAAGTTTCTGTAAACATATTCTTAAAAATATTTATTATCCTTTGAATTTGCTATAGTAAGAAAATTTTTCTAGTTGCATGCTAATTCTTGAAAAAGACAGAGTAATTTCTTGAAACTTTCAAATAATTAAGCCTTTTTCGGATATTTGAAAGATTTAAATCGTTCTCTAAACCAAAATTGATATTAAATCATAAGAAAGGACAGGCAAAAACTGACAAATTTAAACATTTATATATATATATATATATATATATATATATATATATTTATATAATTGTTTTACATATTATATTACAGGCAACGGATACTCAAAAAAAGTACTGAGGGAAATGTTTGGAACACAAGTGTTGACGTCGCAACTTTGTTGTGACTAGTTAGGTGATGAACATTCAGCCTGGGGAGAGGAGGGTTTTGAGTTCCCTTTTTTAGCGAAATGACCATCGTATAGAAAATGAAAAGTGATTAATATTTTTTGCTCTTTGTGATCGGATAACTCTTCAACTATGCACCCAAAAATAGAAGGTTGTAGAACAATAAATTCCCTTCAATAATATATATTAGTTTACTCTTTCTCTATTTTCCTGCAAATGTTGAAATCTATTCGCGCAGACTCACGCGCTGGTTACGTGTTGGCGGCCCGGGATCGAATGCCGACTTATACACGTAGTTCATCAAAATTCTAATAGAATGCGTACGTGATAGTCCAGGATCCATCGCCCATTTTTGCACTTGATTACTATCAAGCTAATTTTCCGTGAGTAGCTTTATTTTGATGAGACGCCCAATAATTTCCTGTACGAAACTCTCGATTGTGGTAGCTAACAGAGGTAACAAGGATAAAATATGTTGATTTGATCCGGGGGTCGTTCTTCTTTTTAACCTACAATTTGATAAACCATTAGTTCAATTTCAAAAAAAAAAAATTAAAGCTTTTTCGTCAGTATATACATATATTCTGATAGCTGAATTCCTATTCTAACGGAAAATGTTGTTGGCCGAGAGGTTTACAGATTTTTGTACTTTCTTCAAGATCGGAAAGATGGATTCGACAAAAAAATTTACAACTCTGTCACGAAATCCTTTATTTTATTCTATCGAATACTCTTGGCGAAATAACTTCTACTTTTGCAATAAATTGACTAACTGAAGGAACTTTCACAAAGTATATCAAAATAGTACATTTTTATTCATTAAATATGTTTTATTCATGATCCTATACCACTATGTCACATTTTCTGCTAATATGACATATGTTATTGCTATAAATCAATTTGAACTATCATTTACAAATAAATAGGAATATCACAGATGGCAATTTCATCAACTATTATAAATATAAATTTTTCAATGTTGCCCTTGACAAAACAAAATAGATAGACGACCAAAACAATTTTTCCACTAGGAGACAACATCGTGACAGAGTAGTAACGTATGTGACAGAGTTGTTATTCTAGGGGATACTAGACTGCGTTCTGGAATAAAACAGGTTAATTTTTCTAGAATCATTTATTTTGGTATAAATCTTTATCAGTCTTCAACAATGTCATATAAGATAACATGAGATCGAACTTAGATGAATAATGAAATCACATTTGAGAACCTCTAGAATAAGAGATTCGCATTTTAGTATAAATCAAATGACTACTCACTCGTCTTAAACAAACAAAAAACTTAGTCTAACTTGACAACAAATTAAAATTTCCAAAAACATAAAACAAAATAATCATAATAAACAATAACGCAATCTAGACGGACAATGTTTCTATTTCGAAACCACTGATAGAAAGTCTTATTTTTCGAATACTGACAGTGGTTCTTCGAACTGGAAATATTGTCTCTTTCCCTTTTTAATAACATTCGGAGCTGGCAAGACTTTAATTAAATCATCAAATGGAACATCCGATACGTCATTCTCCACCAACTTAAACAGTCTTCCACTATCATTGACTGTTTTTAGGAACATTACCAAGACATCGCCTTCTTCATCGACGGTACTTTTTGCTACTCCAGCGTAAGTGTATTGGATTTTCCTATCGCTTCGTACTTTAACCAATACGTATACTCCGTCTTTTATATTCACTGGATGAACTACTTCAGGCTGGAGTGTTTGGTAAGAAGTACCGCAGATGGCAATTTCATCAGTTGGATCCTTCGTTTTAAAAGACGCCAAAGGTTGATCTTCATCGGATGATCCATCTGGGCTATACACAGTATCGTAAAAATTTATTCGGGGCATCCCAATTGTGTTGGTAATATCAGCGAGCGACAAATCCTCCACATAATGAATTATATCGTCTTCATTTTCGTTGGAGAAGAACTCGTCCACAGTATTTTGTTGTTGTTGGGTTTCAGGCAGAGGCCGATAACTTTTCGGAACGTGGCAAGAACAGAATTGTTCACAAAAACAACTCAATACCCTATATTTTAAAATTCCACGAGTTTCCGTGAACATTTGGTGGACTTGCATTGTTCCTTTCAGGGGCACAATATTACTTGGAATCGTTGCTCCTACCTTTTCTACGTCTTCGTCTGTCACCATGAACAGTTTAATTTTGCTGGCATCTTGAAGTGCGGAAAATAATTGGAATACATCTGCAATATCGTTTCCCCTAGCTACTATGGCATCAGCTTGGCGTTTTATTGTTCCCCCAATACCATCAGCAGCTCCTTTTCCATGCCCTGATTCAAAGAAGTTCCAGGATATTTTGCGAAACTCGTATTCTTCGAAAAACCTGTTTGCCATTAGGTAAAAGTTTATTTTTTGCTTGTACTGGGTTGCAGGTCCATCAGAGAAGAAGTGAACAGTTGTTACAGCCGGGTATTTTTCTTTTAATTCCAACAGAATTGGATGAAGGTGCGCCCAAATCGCAGCAGGTCCATGGTTCTGATTGGATGATACTGTACAGTATGAAGTTACCTGTTTTGTCTGTACTTCTGCTGAAAAATGGTACATCACTGCTGTATGCAGGGTGATTTGATTTCGAGAACCACCGAAATGGTGAGACTGGACTTCAGAGTGATACTTGCAGGCATAATTCTCACTAAAATCTATATGTAATGCTACTTCACTTTCTGTCAGCCCGTCGATGCACTGTCGGTAAGCTTTGTATTGATGTCTGATACTGTGTATGTGCCTTTTGAAGTTTTGCAGCTCGCTTTCAAATTTATAAATCACTTCTTCAATGGTGAGCTTTTCAGTAACTGGTACATTTTTTGTAATCTTCACCTTTTTCTCTGCCTTTTCTACAACTTCACTTTTCCTTATCCACTGTCGTAACTCTACAATCTGTGTTTGGTTACTTTTGTCATACTCTATGCACCGATTCTTGCACTCCGGACAAACTCCTTTCATACATGATACCGAATCAACAAAACAAACTAGTGATTCTAAGACTGCATTCGTGTCTTTCTGCACAATTACTTTATTCTTATGTAATGTATTAACCACATAGGTAACATTAGCATGTAACTTACATAAGCAAGTATCTCTTCCATCTACAGTAGGTGGCTTCACATAAAATGGCTTATGTTTAGTGAAGTAGCTGTAGTGGCATTTGAGGCCACTATTTTCTTTCAAGAAGACTCTGTATATGTTTTTCATGGAGTCCAATAAAAATCTTTTCTGTACTTTTTTTTTGTTGTGCGTGACAGTCTCCTTTTTACCAGCTGTAGCTCTCGTTACATCATCCCGCAAGAAGAACTGACGAATCTTCCGTACAAGATCAGTCTGTTTTGGTAGAACGCTCTTGTATGTTGAAGGTCGGTCTACACCTAATGTGTCTCTTACCAATTCGATCTGCATTCTGGATTCTTTTACGATACGTGTTCGAAGAACCGATTGGATGAGACGTTTTCCTTGTCGACTTTTGACAGCTTTGTATCTTTCTTTAATTGCATTAGAAAGAATGCTGTACTTTTGTCTATTCTGACTATTGCTTTCATCTCTGTTGCTGCTGCTGTCTTTTTTTGATTGTCTGTGCAATCTCTTCTTATATTTTCGAACTTTCTTCTCTAACTGGTATATTCTTTCTTGAAACTTAATATTATCTCTGTATAACTTTGTTCTATCTCTTTTCACTTTCTTTCTTCCCCTTGAACTAGGAGTGGATACTTCAGAAACAGTCGGTGTTGTAGATGGAGCCATTCGTGGGCTTTGTGGTATTGGTGATGAAGGCGGCGTGTTTGAAAGTACTTCTTCAAGCATCTTTTTCTTCTCCCTTCTTTTTTTATTTGCTTCTTGCCAAACTCGCTTTTTGATCCGATGTTCTCGCGTAGTCATGTCAGCCACTAGTTTCTTTCGAGCATGGTACCTTTCTAAATCCTTGCGCTTTATTTCAGCTACCTTCTCAGGGTCATTTCTTCGTTTCTCCCGACAACGCCGCTGTCTTTCTGCTGGTGTTAATGTTTTCTTTTTCGCCATGATGTACCTGAACATACGAGAAGTTAAAAAAATATTTGGAACACTATCGGTGGGAATAATTATCATAATAACTAGTGTATTTATTTCAGTATTTTCCGTATTCAGCATAAATAGAACATGCCTATCGTTTATTTTACTCCTCCGTCACGTACTTCACCACTCCGTCACAATAAACATGTGACGGAGTTGTCACGTGACGGAGGGGTAAAAATGTGTTGCAAAGTCGATAACATTTGAAAGTTAAAATAGAATATATAATTCGCACGTTGGCAATAAAATATTTTCTATTGCTTAAGAGTAGACAACGAAAAGTAACAATAATAATTATATTTTGAGTTAATTACTTACGTGACGAAGCGGTCGCCGAATAAACACACACACCTCCTTTCACATCTTTCGGACAACTGACGCGCTGTCTCTTGATCTCAGAGGGGAAATCGTACTAAGGGGGTAAGAGGGTCTGAACCTCCAGCGCAGGCCACAAAGACGAGCGGCACAAACGTGTACTTTGAAGGAGAACCCACGTGACAGAATTTAAAAAATAAAACATCAAGTAGTAGGAGACAAGTATTTGAGATTTTTTTTAAAATTTATTGAAATTGATAGAAAGTATTAGTTGCTCTTACAACATAGCTAATACTTTTGGAAGTTATAAGATATTTTTACGTTTTCTACCATCATATAATTTTTTCGTAATATTATGGATTATACGCAAGCCGAGGTAGCGGGAGACACTGTGATTTGTATGAAATACACTTCTGTCACGCGTATTTACAACTCTGTAACGTACTTTTTACAATGAAATTATTCAAAACATATGTTATTTCATCGTTCATAGTCATTATGTGTTTGGTACAGTGCATGTTGAAATACAATTAAGAAAAAATAATGGTAATTTCCTCGTATTTTTTTTCATTTACTGGCGGAGACACCATTTTGTAGGTTAAAAAGTAGAACGACCCGGTTCTCAAATATTTATTACTAACTGAATTTTTTTTTGTTCAATCTCAAGATAATTGTCTAAATTATTCGAAAAAATATTTGTCCTACAAAATCTATGGTTTGATCAAAGAGTCCCCTCTTCACAATATGTATCGATAACGAGGTCATCATAAATGATTACTAACCAGCTGATTTTTTTTTCACTTAGTTAATATTTATATAATTCAACAGACATATTGTCCTACAAATTGCGTGGTACGTTATCCCGGTCCTACGCTAAAAAGTAGTAGTACAGATCCTTGATATAAAAATAATTACTATCAAGCTGAATCTTCGTGAATAGCTTCGTTTCGATGAGTCGCCCAACTATTTCCTATGCGAAAATTCTCAATTGTGGTAGCTAACAGAGGTAGCAATGATACAATATCTCGATTTGATTATTTTCAAACATTTAAAAGAAGTTAGAAAAATTAATAATCGTCAATTTAAATTCAACAAAAAATTAACAAAAAGAAATTTGTGTCGCTTGGATTTCTGTATTTTGCTACTACAGCTGAGTGACACCGGTACGGCGGTACGCATGCGCTGAGCATTGCTTACTGCGTGTTAGGTATCCCACGTTAGTGTCGACCATAAGCCTGCAAACATTTTCTCAGTCGACCATGTGTTTTATTTTGTCTTGAGAAATAATTTCAAGAAATGTTTTTTGCGCTGCAAAATAATTATGTAGTGTTTTTTGTGTAATTTGTTTTGTGAAAACCTTTTTCAACTTTTATTCAACTTCTACGAATTAAAAATACAGAATTAACAACATCGAATGAGGTAGTTCAAATTATTGAAGAGTATGTATGCAGAATGTATTCATTAAAAACAAAAAATGATCTGAACAAAGGACGGTATGAGTTATTTGAAAAAGGGTATAAATCAAAAAATGACAATGAAAAAATTTTAAAACAAAAAATCGTAGGATATGATCCTTTCAGTTTGCCACCAACAAAACAAGAATTGTTGCAACAAATTAAACGAACTGTATTCATCTGCAATGTATGGTGTAATGCACACATGCGGTGCCCTACGGAAAAATTGCCAGAAAATTGATTGTAAATATCAATATTATTGGTTTGATGGTCCCCAAAGTCCATAATTTGAAGAATTATCCTCTGACTTACAAGGTACCCTATTAATACTATTGTTATTCATTGATTGATTATTCATTATTATATAATTTACTTAATTTTTTCATGTTATTATACAGAGTCAGATATCACGAGTGAGGAAAGTGAAACAGATGAAAATGACAGCGATGTTAGTAGCGAAGATTTATCAGATGAATCTGATGAAGATTAACTTTTATATATTATATATATATATATATATATATATATATATATATATATATATATATATATATATATATACACAAATTTTTGTACCTGGTTTACTAAAAAATAAAGTTGTTTAAATTTTAAAACAGCTTTTTTCACTGTATCTTATTTTACAAATAGGAAAACGAAAAAATGACAATTCTTGTCGGACTAGTGATACATACCTGTTTTCTTGTAGGACGTTGTTTCATTTGGGCAGAGAACACACTAACCTATTATGTAATATTTTTGTCCTACAGTTAGTAATGAAAAAAATGGTCTTGTGGTATCAACAATTTCTGAGCGTAGATAACCGGGATAACGTACCACTCAATTTGTAGGACAATATGTCTGTTGAATTATATATATATTAACTAAGTGAAAAAAAAAATTAGCTGGTTAGTAATCATTTATCATGACCCCGTTATCGATACATATTGGAAAGAGGGGACTCTTTGATCAAACCATAGATTTTGTAGGACAAATATTTTTTCGAATAATTTAGATAATTATCTTGAGATTGAACAAAAAAAAATTCAGTTAGTAATAAATATTTGAGAACCATCAAATCAACATATTTTATCCTTGTTACCTCTGTTAGCTACCACAATCGAGAGTTTCGTACAGGAAATTATTGGGCGTCTCATCAAAATAAAGCTACTCACGGAAAATTAGCTTGATAGTAATCACGTGCAAAAATGGGCGATGGATCCTGGACTATGAGTCTTTCCTCCGTATTTTGACCATACTGTTGGCAAGAATATTTCAAGATATCGACAATCTGCAAGAGCTACATCCATTTTATCACGAACAACTGCCACGGAAGGAAATGTACTGTAGTCTTTGACAGCTATTCCTCATCAACTTCAGGCACGAAAATAGCAGAGTAGCAAAGACGCTATCAACTCAGCAAGTCTGCTGACATCCATTTCATTGAAGACAATGATATAAACTTTATATCAATGTCTTCATAAACAAAAATTTTTTCTGTCAAACAAGTTCAACAAAATCAGGCTCATCAACATGCTTAAGGGTAAGCTTGAGGACAATGGGATCAGTATCCTTCAAGGAGAAAGTGATTTGAACGTTCTGATCGTGGAAACGGCTGTGTAACTGTCCGAAACAACAGCTGTCGGCATTATGTGTGAAGATATCGACCTCATAGTCCTCTTGATGGAATATATATTAAGCTTTTTACTATCTTATCTATTTTCGTTGAAATGTTGAAGAAATTTCAGTGATGAGCGTGAAAGCTGAAGTTTTGAGACCACTTTCAGTTTCTCACTATTCTCAGTCACATATTGAGTAGTGGATTTCAAATAGCACAGACGATCATTTTAGGATATATATATATATATATATATTTATATATATATATATATATATATATATATATATATATATATATATATATATATATATATAATATATATATATATATATATATATATATACCTATATATATATATATATATATATATATATGTTGTATATATATATATAATATATTATATATATATATATATATATATATATATATATATATATATATATATATATATATATATATATATATATATATATATATATATATATACCTACCGTTGTTATGTTAATTCACTTTTCTATGTCAAAGTCTTGATCTAATGGTTTTGATTTATGAAACTATTCCAATGTCACTCATATATGCACAAACATGGTCATAGCAACCTATTCTGCCATCAAAAATGGTCTAAATCATCTTTAATTAGGTCGATGAACCTGGTAAGCGAGACCACAAGTATATATATATAAATATATATATATATATATATATACATATATATATATCTATATATATATATATATATATATATATATATATATATATATATATATATATATATATATATATATATATATATATATATATATATATATATATATATGTATATATATATATATATATATATATTATATATATATATATATATATATATATATATATATATATATCTATATATATATATATATATATATATATATATATATATATATATATATATATACTTGTGGGCTCGCTTACCAGGTTCATCGACCTAATTAAAGATGATTTAGACCATTTTTGATGGCAGAATAGGTTGCTATGACCATGTTTGTGCATATATGAGTGACATTGGAATAGTTTCATAAATCAAAACCATTAGATCAAGACTTTGACATAGAAAAGTGAATTAACATAACAACGGTAGGTACCATTGAGTCAATTACTTATTCTCTTTTGGTCGGAAGAATTGTCATCCTTGTCTTCGTTTTCGCCTTCTTCTTCCTCAATATCTTGAGAAACCTCTTCAGGGAAAAGGTCAGGGGATCCTCCTGTTCTTCTTCATCTTCGGAGTCAACTTGAGGGACCCCACTCAGATAGTTTCCCTGACAATGTTGGCATTCTGATAAAAATTTGGCTTGCTTTTTTGCATCCACACTTCGCTCTAGAACACGTACATCGGCAGAAAACCATTTTCAGGATATCCTCTGGTGGAGCTGCTAACTTACTGTGCAATGGGACCAGGCAGTTGCTTATTTTGTGTGGAAATTGTTGTATAGCATCCTTGTAGAAAAAGCACGTATTTGAAACCTTATTGCTGATGCTTTTGCGACGAGGAGAAGGAATTCCTTATCTTTCCAAGTTCCAGGGTCGATATCTTCCGACACATTCTGGACAGCTGCTGTTTCGGACTTTTGCCAGGATTCTTATCCTGAATTACATTTATATTTACATCACTTTCTGGTTGAAGGGTCCTGATCTCATTTCCCCAAGCTTACCCTTAAGCATGTTGATGAGCCTGATTTTGTTGAACTTGTTCTACAGAAAATTTTCTTGTTGGAAGTTTATATAATTGTCTTCATTGAAAGGGATATCAGCACACTTGCTGAGTCGATAGCGTCTTTGCTCCTCTGCTATTTTCGTGCTTGAAGTTGATGAGGAATAGCTGTCAAAGACTACAGTACATTTCCTTCCGTGGTAGATGTTCGTGATAAAGTAGATGTAGCTCTCGCAAATTGTCGATATCTTGAAATATTATTGCTAATAGTATGGTCAAAATACGGTGAAAAGATATACCGTTAGATTTTCGGTAAACTACGTGTATGTCGGCATTCGGTCCCGGGCCGCCAATATGTAGCTAGCGAGTAAGTATGTGCGAATAGGTTTCAATATTTGAAAGAAAATATCTGTATTATTTGTACATGATTAGAAAATGAATTTCCACGTTCATAGTATCAGAGTTCATTGTACAATATATGCAAGTGAAGTAGGTTTTTTCATTATCAATTAATTAATAATTAAAACTACAGTCGATCCCTTCGGAGTAGGTACGAATATATTTGCATTTAAAACAGGTAACTACGCTAAATTATGAAGTAATGAAATTGTTTTCAAAGTTTTTGATATTCAAAGAACTATAGAAGATATTTCATGTGAATTTGTATAATTTACTAATAATTGATAAAGGGTATATATTCTTAGAATTCCATCAAAAAAGTAAAATGGCCTTATTTCTCAAAATGGTAATATAGAAATTCGTTTCAGAAGGAATCAGTCCATAAAAATGTACCTATACAAACACTGTTCTCAATTGGAGAAACTGGTATTTTTGAGACAACCTTTCAAAATTTCTACATTGCAAATGATCAAACTATGCAAGTATCTAATGACCTTATTTCAGCTATAGGCTCTCAACTGACTGACGTTGCATTGTTCATCTATTTATTTGCATCTATTTATACTTGTTCAAAAATAATTATACTTACACAATTGATATCGATTGTTTTGTCTGTTAACTTGTTGTTAAAAATTCCTGCATTATTCACGACAATATCAATTTGTTTGAATTCACTCTCTGCTGCTTTGAACAAACCTACAAAATATTGAATACACTTTGACTATATAATTATATAGATATATATATATATATATATATATATATATATATATATATATATATATGAATATATATATATATATATATATATATATATATATATATATATATATATATATATATATATATATATATATATATATATATATATATATATATATATATATATATATATATATATATATATATATATATATATATATATATATATATATATATATATATATATATATATATATATATATATATATATATATATATTCAACGGATTCAGCTCAGCCAAATAAAAAGTAAACAGTACTGAATTCTCTGAATAACACGTAATTTCTGATATCATTAAATTGAGAAGTCTTGGTCAACACGAAACGAACGTCACTCATTATAAATATTCGGGGGTAATACCACTAGAGCTCAGATTTAGCCGGATTTTTTTTCGTCGTTGTTTTCGAATACTTACTTTCATTGGCAATTTAACGAGAGATGTTCTGACAAAATCACGAGAGCGTAGCTCGAGTGATTTTGTCTGAACAGATCGAGTTAAATTGCCAATGAAAGTAAGTATGAGAAAACAACCACAAAAAATATCCTGCTAAATCTGAGCTCGCGTGGTATTTGGTACGACAATTCCATGAATTATTGTTAATGCCAAATCAGTGAAAGGATTGAAAGTAACATTAAATTTTTCGAAATACATGGTTTGCAACATTTTGGCGGTTGTGTTCCACATTGTTTTCACCTCATATTCTTTATAATCTTTCCCATTCTGTTTCTTCATATTAAAGCCACAGTCCATCAATATTCCTGCCATATTTTCCACTGACTGTTCGGTTTCCAAATTGAAGTTTCGTTGTTTACAAAATTCGCTAAATTGATTCCAAATGGAAGAATAACTTTTTTTTGTATTTTCAGGAGTTGATTTTTCGATCTCCCTTATTATTTCTGCCTCGCTAATATTTCCAGATCTCAACATATTTATTGGAATATTAGGTATTTGTTGTAAAATTCTGTTTTCGACATTTACAATTGTCAAACTGATGCAACGCTTGCTAAACGAATAATTGCTAGCGTTGGTAAGGTAACGTAATTTATCCGATATTTTTATCCACTTGCATTTCTGTTCCTTCCTATTTATTCGATAGAAAACTACGATTTTCGTTCTGTCAAATGGGAATTATACATGAGTGGAATTGTCGTGGAAATCCCAGGAACAAATGTTTCATTATTTGCTCGGATTTGATATCAAATAGAAATTGAGTAATCCATTCTACAGTCGTGAAAATTGTATATATGGAGATACATATATGTTTAATTATTATATATATATATATATATATATATATATATATATATATATATATATATATATATATATACATATATATATACAGGGTGATTCCCGATGGATGGCTCATTAGACGTTTCTGGTGAACCATACAACGGATCACTTTGAAAATTTATTGGAGGACAAAGTCGAACATTCTCTAATCAACTAAAATATTTTTGGTAATGCGGTGTTGCCACTTCTATTAGGAAGTAGTAGTAACTTTGATTTTTCAAGTGGATTACCCTATATATAATATTATTTTTAGAATCTTCAACAATTTCTCAATAACTTTTCATGATGTTTCCCTATACCTATCTGTTACCGTTTTCGAAATAAATATTATTTGCATTTTTTTTCTTCGGAAATCAAGACCTATGAGATATCGAAAATATCGATACTATTAGTAGATTGCCACAACGTTACTGTCAAATAGTGATCATGACATGATCACCAAATACCGAATGGGCACACAAGGAACATTTTCACAAATAAATGCTTATAAGTTCGAAACCTAACTAGTTAGGTATAGGTATGATATACATAGATAAAAAGCAAATTCCAGCAGCTTTCCGAATTTTCCATAATATACAGGGCATTCCATTTGAAATAATCAACTTTCAGTCACTTTTTCAAGCAAACAAAATAACTGAATTTTTTAACACCCTGTATTGAAGTAACGCAGGCTAGACTGAAGTGTAGGAAGCCCCCAAGTATCACGAAACTCCAACCCAAATTTCGATATCATCGTACTTCTCAACTCAAAGATATCAGCGTTTTAATAGGTCTTGATTTCCGAAGAAAAAAAAATTAAAATAATTGTACCTGAAGTCACAAATTATTATCACACACCTCATGTACTTTACAAGGCATTTATTACCTGGCCTAATAGGTACTGGATTGACATATAAACGTTATCTCATCAACATTAATTAACTGCTCGCTTAACACTTTGTGGGATATTTTTCGAAATTATTAACGAAATGATGTAAAACACGTGGATCGATTTGACTAAAATTAGTGGTTAATCGCCCAAAACATATGTCGAGTATATTAAACTAGTTGTAGTTGAATCAAGCTAAGTGTTCCACTTCATTTGATCAGTCTATACAGAATATTATATGATAATACATCGCTGTATCAAGTGTAATTCAGTAAATTTGGGTCAAATACATGGGACCTTTTCGATTCCTCAAGTCAGATTAGCAACTTGACTATTTTTTCCATTTACTCACATCTAGATTCCTCGTGTGGAGTTCTTATCAAAACCGCCATTTGGTGACATTAAATTTCTACAAGAAGATACATATTTTCAGTTTCAAAATATGGTGTACGTTTATTGCATACACATATTTGAAATATATGTAAGAAGGTTCACCAGAATATTATGCCAAATTATGATGTGATGAGGATTACTCCTTCATGTCCAATTCTTAAATTAATACCACAATAAAGGAAAATTTACGGAATAATGAGGTAAAAAGCTATGAAGAAAAGTGACTACAAAGTTAAAATTCAAATATTCTAATGAAGTGGACAAATTCGTCTCGAATTAAAAGACATTTGCTTGGAATCTATTGTGAACTTGAATAACTTCATATATCGCATGGGTACTTACATGTTTGTGAGATATGAACAAAAATACAGAATTACTTCTTATATGGAGTTCAATATCGAAAAAAGTCTTCAAAATAAGAACGAAGATTTTCAACTCTCTCAGGAAGTGACATGTATCAAATTGAATTGATTTTAAATTTTAGCTTATTTGACTAGTAGTGAATTAACAAATTTATAAATGGATAATATTCCAGAGCGCCCTCCACCGAAGAAATTGGAAACCATCAATTCACCTATTGAATCGTAAATGCATAATCCCGTCACGTGAATACATATTTCCTATCTACTCTGCAACTGTGGCGTATGTGGTTCCAAAGCACGCTAACTCAGCCTTTTTAAAGCCTTTTTGAAAACTATGGACATACTCAAGAGAGTGCGCTCCATAGATACTTGTTGCTATATTCGCTATATTCAAAATCAAATCATGAAAAATATACAAGTTGACTATGGTTAATTGAATATACTACATGAAGTGAACAGGGAAAATTCTACAATAATTGAATGACTTCCAACCCAACTAGCAATTCGACATCGTTAGCGAACTAATATACTATTATAACTGTTTAATTAACGCTTCGTAAAAACTTTTATGTTTTATAAAGTATTAATTCTGGACAAATTTGTTGCGCTCAACTGTTCTGTCAACAGACAGCAGAACTATAAAATATTTGTAGAATAAGTTATACAGCTATTTTATAAACGTTTATAAAATACTTTTTATAAAACATATTAGCTCCGAATGATACTTTGCTCTAAAGACATTTTATAAAGGTGCGTTTTTAGATGAATTTATTGCTATAAAAGCAATAATGAAACTGTTTTTTTACGAACATATTTCCTAATAACAAAATAGTTTTATAATTGTTATTTATAAAGTGAATTGTTTTATGCAGCAAATTGGTATGAAAGCGAGTGACTATAAAATTGTTGTTTTATAGTTTTCCAAAAAATAGTTAAAAAACATATATGTTGCATGAGGGAGTCTTTTAAAATTAAAATGTTAACACAACAATAATTATAAAACTATTATAAAATAGCCTTCATGTTTATTTCGTCTGTTGATATTTTTGTTTGCATGTAGAAAATGTCGTACAGTAGCTGGAAAAAAATTAAAAGAAGTGGTACATTTTACAGTAAATATCATGAGATCGTAAGCGATCCACAGATAGAAAGCACTAGTGGTTCTAGCTCTAACAATCATTCAGAGACCTTGGAGATGAGCAATTGAAATGACCATACTATTCCAACAGAGGAGTCTGATGGACTCAACATTAATTGCGTTTCTTATCAGGCAATACCACAGAACGATGTTCACCGGGAAGCTGAAATAGAAAGTTGGATGGTCGAATTAGATACTGATCCTGGCGATCAACATCATTCTGCAAGCAGTTTGTGCGAGATAGAAAAAAATGCAAAGTTAAGAGAAGACATTCGATCATGGGCAGTATCAAATAATATTCCCCATTTATCTCAAAAGGGGCTTTTTGCTATACTTAATGAACGCATACCAAATTGTCTACGTCAAGATCCTCGAACCCTCTTAAAAACCAGACAAACAATTTTTTTAACGAAAGTTGGTATGGAAAACTATACTGGCATAATGGTTTGGAATCAAGTTTAAGAAATGCTGTCCACAAACTAAGTAACATTCCAAAAACTATTTCAATTAACATTAATATGGATGGACTCCCAATTTTTAAGAGCAGCAAAAACGAGTTTTGGCCCATAATTTGTAATATTTACGAGATTCCAATTGTTAGGCCCATGATAATCGGAATGTACATTTTTCATGATTTGATTGTAAAATATATGTGATTTTGTCTATATGGCCACATATATTTTTAACAAGCATCATGATATTTTCCTGGCAAGTAATTCTGTTGCGTGTTTCCGGACTAAATTTAAGAGGTGTATGCTGCAGTTGCAGACTTTGTGAGAGGGATGTGGCCCTGCATGGTCTGTGTGCTTTGCTTTTATTGAGGATGTTACTGTCATTTTAAGTCTCTTTAATTAGTTTGAAGTGGTAGAACAGTGAAGACTGAACTTCAAACCTTTTGTACAAATAATTAAATCGACAGCCATATAAATGCGGGCCTTCACCAACATTTTTAAACTATATTTTTTCGTGTCTCCTAAAATTTTCATAAAAGATGAATATGCTGGACTAGCTAGTTTATAATGTAGAAGGTCCTTATAAACTATTTACCAAAGATATATCTTGTTTTTTTCATCATTAATTAAATTATATTTTAAATTTCCTTAATTATCATAATTCGGGAAGCGCGTTAAAATTTTATTAGAACTGTACCATATACTTCACAGTAAATTTAATTTCGCAGTAACATCAGCACCATGGGTGCATTTTCTTACTCATTCCTTTTATTACTCTTTATTCCGAATCAGCCATTTGTCATTATTGTATGTTTGCTACCATATTAATAGGTGTTAGTATCTTCTTACAACAACTAAAAAGACTAATTGCATATTCACAAACAATTTTGTGTGAATAGGAATGTTAAAAAAACTTTATTATCGTGTAACTATTGGCGGTCATAGCAAAAGTGCTAAAGTTGCGAGCTTTATAAAACATTTACAAAATGTTTTCATAGCGACCCTAAAAAAGTCCTTTAAATATCCGATTCCTGCCTAGTAACAGAGCTGTTATAAAACAGTTTTATAAATGTTTTTTTAAATATTTATAAGACATTTAAAAATGTTCGAAAAACTGTTTTACTATAGAAGCAAACAACATATATAGAGCAAGTCTAACAGGCGATTTGTTTTATAATCTGCACCAATTCCATGCTCATAAGAGCTGTAAGAACATTGTGAAAGTGTTAATGAAACAGTGAATGTTTTATAAAATACGTTCGGTAAACGTTCTAAGAACCATTATAAAAATTAAATTGTTAGTTGGGAAGGGAGCTAGTTATATGTATTCTGCGACGAAAATTCTACATTCACAATCGTATTCCATTCGATCTAAGATTGTTGGTTTCCAATATCTTTGGTGGAAGGTGCTCAGGATTGTTATCCAGATAATGGTCCCGACCGCGATTTGTATTGTAGAACAACTAGAAATTTGTTAATTCACTCCGAGTCAAATAAGCTGCACTGATGAGATCTAATTAGAAAGAAACAGATGTATGCATATTTTGAGTCGGAGTGCCTTGACGATTTCTATAATTCACTGTTGGATTGTGAATATAGAACTCCTCTTGCCGCCGAAAACATATAACCAGCTCATTTGGGAAGTTGTTTGATTATTTTTTGAATTATTGAAGAATTTTTTTGTTCACTTTATGCAGTATATTAACTTGGCCATGGTCAAGTTGTATATTTTTCATGATTTGATTTTTTTTTAAATCTTAACATATAATGAACTATTTAATTCATTCAAATTATTTATTTTTTCATGACAAATTGATTACCGATCTCGAAGGAACATTCTTTCATTGCCTAATTCGATTGATTTTTCTTATATGAAAGGAAAGACCAGGTGTTCCGTTGGTCCATCCAGTATGTGTTGAGGAAACCGTGGAAAAACTCCTTCAACCAGATTATAGGTTACGCTTGTATGTACTAGTATATTAAGGATGGGTATAATTAATTAAAGAGCGGAGCTGTGATAGCGTTCAGATAATAAATACGGTCTCTGCCATCGCTATAATTTTTTACATACGCTATAACGGAAACTTTGGGAAAAATTCATGACCAGTTGACCACGGAGTTTGAAACTGGCACGTCCCGAATGCTAGTTAGCTAGCCAAACATTTAGCAAACCAGCTCGGTTCTTATACGAATGTAGATTATTATATACTCTTATACACATACAACTTATATAGTGTGACCAGATGGCTGAAGTGGAAAAAACGGATGTTAGGAAAATTGGACGATATATAGGTTTTGCATTGAAAATGCAAATTTATACGTGTCGAGACAAACTGCGAGCGCGGGCGCTTTTGAGTGTGAAGTTTGGAAACTTATATCGGCAAAATTATAGGCGCAACCTATTTTTTCGTCAAAAACGCGAAAAATACGGACATTTGACAAAAAATACGGACTAACGGACACAGAGCTGAAAAAACGGACGTCTGGTCACCCTAAACTATATATATATATATATATATATATATATATATATATATATATATATATATATATATATATATATATATATATATATATATATATATATATATTATATATATTCATGAAATTTTGTGTGCATATCGGGTAGGTCTGAGAATCGGCTAACATCTATTTTTCATCCCCATAAATGTTTAGGGTGATCCATCCCTTAATTTTGTATTTTTATTTTTCATACAAAATTTTCTGTTCTATTTTTTTGATGATGCAGCATTCAAAAATACATACAACCCTAAATTTCCACCCCTCTACGATCAACTCCTATTTTTTATTTGTTAATTATAAATAATTTTTCTGGCAAGATTTTTATTTTTACTTCGTCATGACTTAGAATGAAAAAATTCATATTACTCTCAATTTTTACCCTTCTACGATCAACCCATATTTTTCCATCGCAGTGTTAATTTTTTTTCATTTTATCCACAGATCCGCAATAGGGTTGCAAGATGGCAATCGAAAATAACAATAGTCGGTCTGAGAATAGGTCGTAATATATTTTTACCCCTATAATAATATAATAAAGTGATAAGGGTGGTTCACCACAAACATTTTTATAAATTTTTTGTACAAAATTTTTTATTTTCATTTTTTTATGATGTTGCATTAAAAATACATATAACTCTGAATTTTCACCTTTCTATCAACAACACATTTTTTCATAGCCATTTTCATAATTTAAGCAACGTTTTCCAGGTCAGATAGATTGATAGATAGATAGATAGATAGATAGATAGATAGATAGATAGATAGATAGATAGATAGATAGATAGATAGATAGATAGATAGATAGATAGATAGATAGATAGATAGATAGATAGATAGATAGATAGATAGATAGATAGATAGATAGATAGATAGATAGATAGATAGATAGATAGATAGATAGATAGATAGATAGATAGATAGATAGATAGATAGATAGATAGATAGATAGATAGATAGATAGATAGATAGATAGATAGATAGATAGATAGATAGATAGATAGATAGATAGATAGATAGATAGATAGATAGATAGATAGATAGATAGATAGATAGATAGATAGATAGATAGATAGATAGATAGATAGATAGATAGATAGATAGATAGATAGATAGATAGATAGATAGATAGATAGATAGATAGATAGATAGATAGATAGATAGATAGATAGATAGATAGATAGATAGATAGATAGATAGATAGATAGATAGATAGATAGATAGATAGATAGATAGATAGATAGATAGATAGATAGATAGATAGATAGATAGATAGATAGATAGATAGATAGATAGATAGATAGATAGATAGATAGATAGATAGATAGATAGATAGATAGATAGATAGATAGATAGATAGATAGATAGTTAATGAGATAGAAAGATAGATAGATAGATAGATTAGATAGATAGATAGATAGATAGATAGATAGATAGATAGATAGATAGATAGATAGATAGATAGATAGATAGATAGATAGATAGATAGATAGATAGATAGATAGATAGATAGATAGATAGATAGATAGATAGATAGATAGATAGATAGATAGATAGATAGATAGATAGATAGATAGATAGATAGATAGATAGATAGATAGATAGATAGATAGATAGATAGATAGATAGATAGATAGATAGATAGATAGATAGATAGATAGATAGATCGATCGATCGATCGATGGATGGATGGATGGATGGATGGATGGATAGATAGATAGATAGATAGATAGATAGATAGATAGATAGATAGATAGATAGATAGATAGATAGATAGATAGATAGATAGATAGATAGATAGATAGATAGATAGATAGATAGATAGATAGATAGATAGATAGATAGATAGATAGATAGATAGATAGATAGATAGATAGATAGATAGATAGATAGATAGATAGATAGATAGATAGATAGAATGATAGATAGATAGATAGATAGATAGATAGATAGATAGATAGATAGATAGATAGATAGATAGATAGATAGATAGATAGATAGATAGATAGATAGATAGATAGATAGATAGATAGATAGATAGATAGATAGATAGATAGATAGATAGATAGATAGATAGATAGGAAAGATAGACAGACAGACAGGCAGACCGGCAGACAGGCAGACAAGCAGACAGGCAGACAGGCAGACAGGCAGACAGGCAGACAGGCAGACAGGCAGACAGGCAGACAGGCAGACAGGCAGACAGGCAGACAGGCAGACAGGCAGACAGGCAGACAGGCAGACAGGCAGACAGGCAGACAGGCAGACAGGCAGACAGGCAGACAGGCAGACAGGCAGACAGGCAGACAGGCAGACAGGCAGACAGACAGACAGACAGACAGACAGACAGACAGACAGACAGACAGACAGACAGACAGACAGACAGACAGACAGACAGACAGACAGACAGACAGACAGACAGACAGACAGACAGACAGACAGACAGACAGACAGACAGACAGACAGACAGACAGACAGACAGACAGACAGACAGACAGACAGACAGACAGACAGACAGACAGACAGACAGACAGACAGACAGACAGACAGACAGACAGACAGACAGACAGACAGACAGACAGACAGACAGACAGACAGACAGACAGACAGACAGACAGACAGACAGACAGACAGACAAGACAGACAGACAGACAGACAGACAGACAGACAGACAGACAGACAGACAGACAGACAGACAGACAGACAGACAGACAGACAGACAGACAGACAGACAGACAGACAGACAGACAGACAGACAGACAGACAGACAGACAGACAGACAGACAGACAGACAGACAGACAGACAGACAGACAGACAGACAGACAGACAGACAGACAGACAGACAGACAGACAGACAGACAGACAGACAGACAGACAGACAGACAGACAGACAGACAGACAGACAGACAGACAGACAGACAGACAGACAGACAGACAGACAGACAGACAGACAGACAGACAGACAGACAGACAGACAGACAGACAGACAGACAGACAGACAGACAGACAGACAGACAGACAGACAGACAGACAGACAGACACGCAGACACGCAGACACGCAGACACGCAGACACGCAGACACGCAGACACGCAGACACGCAGACACGCAGACACGCAGACACGCAGACACGCAGACACGCAGACACGCAGACACGCAGACACGCAGACACGCAGACACGCAGACACGCAGACACGCAGACACGCAGACACGCAGACACGCAGACACGCAGACACGCAGACACGCAGACACGCAGACACGCAGACACGCAGACACGCAGACACGCAGACACGCAGACACGCAGACACGCAGACACGCAGACACGCAGACACGCAGACACGCAGACACGCAGACACGCAGACACGCAGACACGCAGACACGCAGACACGCAGACACGCAGACACGCAGACACGCAGACACGCAGACACGCAGACACGCAGACACGCAGACACGCAGACACGCAGACACGCAGACACGCAGACACGCAGACACGCAGACACGCAGACACGCAGACACGCAGACACGCAGACACGCAGACACGCAGACACGCAGCAACGCAGACACGCAGACACGCAGACACGCAGACACGCAGACACGCAGACACGCAGACACGCAGACACGCAGACACGCAGACACGCAGACACGCAGACACGCAGACACGCAGTCACGCAGCCACGCAGACACGCAGACACGCAGACACGCAGACACGCAGACACGCAGACACGCAGACACGCAGACACGCAGACACGCAGACACGCAGACACGCAGACACGCAGACACGCAGACACGCAGACACGCAGACACGCAGACACGCAGACACGCAGACACGCAGACACGCAGACACGCAGACACGCAGACACGCAGACACGCAGACACGCAGACACGCAGACACGCAGACACGCAGACACGCAGACACGCAGACACGCAGACACGCAGACACGCAGACACGCAGACACGCAGACACGCAGACACGCAGACACGCAGACACGCAGACACGCAGACACGCAGACACGCAGACACGCAGACACGCAGACACGCAGACACGCAGACACGCAGACACGCAGACACGCAGACAGGCAGACAGGCAGACAGAGAGACAGTTAGACAGATAGACAGATAGACAGATAGACAGATAGACAGATAGACAGATAGATAGATAGATAGATAGATAGATAGATAGATAGAAAGAAAGATAGATTACTATCTAGATAGATAGATAGTTAGATAGGTAGATATACATCGGCAGATAGATGAATAGAGAGAAAGATAGATGGATAAAAATAATTTATATGGCAGAACAACGTTTGCCGGGTCAGCTAGTATATATAGAATATATATATATATATATATATATATATATACATATATATACATATATATATTTATATATATATATATATATATATATATATATATATATATATTTATATATATATATATATATATATATATATATATATATATATATATATATATATATTATATATATATGTATATATATATATATATATATATATATATATATATATATATATATATATATATGTATATATATTTATATATATAAATATATAAAACACGTGAATTACTCTTTTTCCTTCAGCTCGAGCTTTCGAGATTGCTTCATCTCATCATCAGGAGCGCTAAAAGACATTGGTTAATAAGCTTATGAGTTTGATAAAATATAGATGAATATAGTCTAACTTACAGGAGTTGAGTTTTTGTTTTGACAAATTTAATAACATTTAGGTTTCCAAGAAAAATCACATCTGACGGATACGTCAATACAATAAATTAATAGATAAAATTTCGAATCTTATAGAATATACTGATGCAAAGTTTAGAAGTCTGGCGTTCTTACCATTTTTCTTGGAAACCTGAATGTTATTAAATTTGTCAAAACAAAATCTCAACTCCTGTAAGTTAGAATATATTCATCTATATTTTATCAAACTCATAAGCTTATTAACCAATGTCTTTTAGCGCTCCTGATGATGAGATAAAGCAATCTCGAAAGCTCGAGCTGAAGGAAAAAGAGTAATTCACGTGTTTTATTGCTGCCATCCCAAGAACCTATAGTTTACCTATATATATATATATATATATATATATATATATATATATATATATATATATATATATATATATATATATATATATATATGTATATATATATATATATATATATATATATTTTTATATATATATATATACCTATATATGTATATATATATATATATATATATATATATACCTATATATATATATATATATATATATATATATATATATATATATATATATATATATATATATATATATATATATGGGTATATGTATATAATATATACCTATATAATATACATTAGGCAACAGTTTTACTTTCGTATGAGTTTTTTATTTATGTTTCGATTTTATTGATTTTGTTCTATCAGAGGAGACTATTTATCAAAATTTACTGACAATTACGCATTTTTATATTTACTCAAGAGAAAAATTGACTAGCGTCGGGCGCTGAAGTTGGGCCTTCTACGTAACTGACTTTTTGAGGCACATTGTATTTCTTCTCGTAAAACATGATAATGGTAGTGTGAACATTTCTGAAGAGAACAACATTTCAGAAATTGAATATATAAAACAATAGCTATCAAGTCTCATGAGATTGAGACAACTCGATTTCAAAATTAGAATTCTAAATTCGAAGCTTTTCGTTCATTTTTGTAGGAGATATTACAGAAAGTAAATAGTTAGAGGTTATTGAATAAACCTTTATGTAATCGAAAATAATTTAAAAAAAAAGAATGAAGACTTTGAACAGAAACACAAATTAAAGTTCTAAAAAACTTTATTCGATAAATTTTGCTCATAGACAAAAAAAGGACTAAGCAACAATAGGCTTCAACTATTCTTTCCTTATTTTACCTTATTACTTTTCTGATGTTATCTTGACTGTTGATCGTCCAACACTGAAGAAATTGTTTTCGTTCTGAAATATTTCCATTCTAAAATCTTGGTCTCCAAATCAACCTGTAGAAAGTATTCAAATGTGGATTATTCGGAATCCATTCGCTAAGTTTCAAAATATCGGTAACGTGCCTTTTGGAATAATTCATATGTGACTTGTGAACCGCACCTTCAGATTATAATCAGTTTTGGATGAACATTATTTTAAATCAACAGTGTGAGCAACAAAGCTCCATCACTAAAGACGTATTCTCATCTCATTTTACCTTTTTTTCAGTCGTATGAATCACAAAAAGGCAATATCTCTCTATATCGAAAGTCAAGTATGAGGTGCGAAAGTGGTTTTTAAATCCGTTTTATACCTCCTGCACCAAGATTTTGAAGGTTTCCTTGAGGTCCGATATACATAGATATATATATATATATATATATATATATATATATATATATATATATATATATATGTAAATATATATATAGATATATATATATATATATATATATATATATAAATATATACATATATATATATATATTTATATATACAGGGTGTTTCTGAATTGATGCGAAAGATTTCAATGGGTGATTCTTCAGCAAAAATTAAGGAGATTCTTTCTTATAACTTTTTGTTCAACACCCTTTTCCTTCCAAGTTACAACCCTTTGAAATTAGGTGAAAAAAAAATGGTTTTTATTCAATACATCCACTTAGGAAGAAACTAGAGGAATGAAGTTTGGCAGATAATTGCTGCTAATAAAATGGCAGTTTTTGAGTGTTTTTGTTAAACTAAAATGTTTGCACAAGGGGCTGAAAAAAACAACCCCTATAATATTTTGCATCAGAACTTTTTAATGCGCTTATACTTTTCTATTTAAAAAAATATATTTGAAAAGACAGATTTAATCTGCAACTTTTTTATGTCCTGACTTTTTATCATAAAGTTGTTAGTTTGATCACAAAAAAATAAAATAGTGCTCAGACTCTTCCCATAAATTCAGAGAGAGGTTATCATTTATTTAAAAAAAAACAAGTAAGCTGCTGTCAAATGAAGTCCATATGACAAATAGTTTTATTGTCCTGATTTTTTCTAATTTCTAGACAGTTTTATAATGACTTCAAACATTTTTCACAACTAAATAAAACTTTATTGAAAGAATGGCATTTTTTTATTTAGTTGAAGAATATTGCAAATTAGAGCGGATTGAACAATAATTGTACTACTAATAACAATTAACAAATTATTTGACATTTGACAGCAGCTTACTTGTTTTTTTTTAATAAATGATAACCTCTGTGAATTTATGGGAAAATAGTCTGAGCAATATTTTATTTTTTTGTGATCAAACTAACAACTTTATGATTAAAAGTCAAGACATAAAAAAGTTGCAGATCAAGTCTGTCTTTTCGAATATATTTTTTAAAAAGGAAAATATAGGCGCATTAAAAAGTTCTGATGCAAAATATTATAGGGGTTGTTTTTTTCAGCCTTTTGTGATTACATTTAAGGGTCACAAAAACACTCATAAACTGCCATTTTATTAGCATCAGTTATCTGCTAAATTCCATTCTTCCAAATTTTTCCAAAGTGGATGTATTGAATGAAAACAATGTTTTTTACCCAATTTCAAAGGGCTGTAACTTGGAGGGAAAAGGGTGTTGAACAAAAAGTAATATGAAAGACCCCCCTTAATTTTTGCTAAAGAATCACCCATTGAAATCTTTCGCATCAATTTAGAAACACCCTGTATATTTATATATATATATATATATATATATATATATATATATATATATATATATATATATATATATATATATATATATATATATATATATATATATATGTGTGTGTATATATATATTATTTTTTCTATATATTCTGGCATTTTAAGACGAAATGAACTGAAATTTAGTATCTGGGACTATTCGCACAACGAACCTTTAAAAATTTCAGTATAATCGGTCAAACCTTCTGTATGGCGAGGAAGTGCATAGACGGAAATTTGTTGGGGAAGATGTGGAAATTGATAGTGAATAAAAAATCCGAAATTCAGCTTCCTAGGGCTTTTTGGAAAGTGTAAGCAGCAAAAAAGAACGCGTATTGAGTTGACGTTAAGGAAGTTCATCATTTTTTTTTTTGATCAAACATCGGGAATGCTGGGTGTAAACCGCTACAACAATAACACGGTCATGGGTTTGCGCTTCGGTTCAGAAACAACCTCTGGTAGACCGATATTCCGGCTGTTGAGATGTGCACGGAAAACTGGAGTGTATAGTATCCATATCTTATTTGTCAAGTGAATTGACCTCCAGGTGAAATTATGGAGGCAACGGCTGTTATACACACTGCCGTTATAATATCAAGTCAGAAACCTTTCCCCAATGTTCGAGTGAACGAAGCTGAGCGATCAATGGCGGGGTCGTCCAAGAACCTCACTCTCTCTCTTTTCTAAGTAGATTAAGGTGCAGAACTCCAAGCATGGAAGCAGTATTCTATTGCTGGGCGAATTTTAGCCTCATAGAGAAGCAATAGCTGCTTAAGCGTAATAAGATGTTATAAAGGAAAAAATAACTTAGCTTCTTTTCAGCTGACTCAGCAACAGTGACGATATGTTCGTGCTAGGTTGAGTTTGAATTGAATCCGATTTTCAGAAGTTAAAATTGATCGGTTGGCTTAAGAATTTGGTTCTTCAACATTCATTGAGGATCGATGGAGGAAGATGTTCTTAAAACAGTGGTTGATTGTATTTTAGTAGCATTAAACGCAACCAAATTATGACATTCTCAGCTATAAATGGTTTTAAGATCACTATTTATATATTCATTTAGCCGAATACTTTGATGGCTAGATGAAGAAGCATTGACATGCCTCCTGTTGGTGGTGGATGCTAGGAAATTAATGTCGTCAGCGAAGCTCACAACTCTGTTTAAAATTATATTCAGGAAATCTTCAATATGTATTAAAAAAGAGGATCGATGAGAAAATAGACTGTTGACGTACACTAGCGTTCACAGTAAGCGGGTCCGAGATGGCACTATCGCTCGCAACACTTATTGTCCTTTCACAGGTAAGCTTCCGATCAAGCACCAAAGTTGTTCACGAAGACTAAAAACTTCGACAGCAATGCCTTGTGCCAAACTCGGTCGAAAACCATCGAGATATCTAGGATAACTGCTAATTAATCTCTATGGTTTTCGATTAGTATTGTACAAAAACGTGTGACATAGGTGAGTAGGTCACCTGATGAACGACAACGTTGTAAGCTGTGTTGATAGCCACTAATGATATTATTTTGTTTTTTTTATCTACATATATCTTCTGGAGATTGACATAAAGGGTTGAAAGTTGGTAAATGGAATGAATTGATGTTATGGCAGTATCTGTTGGGGGTTTCGATCCTTGAACTCAACCACCGCTACTTTGCGGAGGAGATTTCTCAGTTTTCTCATGTTTCAATGTTGTTTCACCTCTACTGCTCCTCCAAAGTTAACCAAAGAGTTAAGAGTTTTAATATGAAAATAATCAAATATATATTTACATCACCAAACCAAGAGTTTTTTAATGTTCGATATAATATATATATATATATATATATATATATATATATATATATATATATATATATATATATATATATATATATATTATATCGAACATTAAAAAACTCTTGGTTTGGTGATATACAACGTATGTAAAAACTACTCCTGTACCTCATTATTCACTTGGATACAATAGTCTATTATTTTCAAGGAAATTACGACTAAGAACGATGGGAATATACCTGCACAAATATACAGCTTCAATATTTTTGGAAGCACATTTCAAAGCAGTGTATATCAATAATTTCGCGAATTAAGTTGATCTCATTCCTTCATAAAAATGAATATGATTTTATTGTTTCTCGTAATTAACATTTTGCAGGAATTCATTTATTTGACTCATTTCTCCTGTGCCATATTGTGAAATTTTTTGCATCATCAACTAGAGTTTGGAGTTTGGCCTATAATTGTAAACTATTTTGAAAAGTTTCGGAAATATTGTTGTGGCTATAAGTTCGAGTTATGTTTCAAATGAACGACTAAATCGATGTTTGTTATAGTTTCGACAGTACTAGGACAATTTTCAGTTGGGTGAAGCTAATTCCTATCATATCGAATGGAATGCGTTAAGTCTTAAATGCAGTAGGTACATGAAGAATATTTACCTGAAATACTTTTTCTCTACGAGTATGTCAAAAAGTTAACTGTATTGGAAGAACCTACATGTGCATATCTCCATTTTCCTATTTTTAGAAGAATTTAGAGTAACGTCTTATTCCCTTCAGAAATGCATGAATAATAATAAGCCAATATATTAAGAAATGTTGTTCATTTCAAAAATCTTAAATAAAGTGAAAAAAGTTAGAATGTAAAGGCCATTTTGTTTTTCAAATATATTTCAAAAATGCGGGATTATTGATATCAATAAAATCGTACCATAAATAAATCAAAACTATTAAAACTAAATTCCGACCTTCATTGAAATATAATTATATATATATATATATAATATATATATATATATATATATATATATATATATATATATATATATATATATATATATACTATACCACGTTCAAGTATTATGTAATTACCTACATGAAGTTCGTCGAATTAAATTCCAATAAAAAATTAAGTTTTGCAAATAATTGAACATTGTCAACTTGTTTGATCATTCTGTTTTCCTTGAAATGTACATTTATCAGTCGTTCTGATCTAGACGATTGAGCAAACGGCCCTGTAAACGATCAAATATGTTTGACAAATTTGTTTGACAAATTTCACGTGTTCTTCAAGCAATGACACAAACGATCAAACCAAAGATCAAACAAATTTGTTAAATTCTTCGTTAGTTTCGGTTTTCTCCTACGGACAAAGCACTTTTAGCGTTGACTCTAGCAAGTATTAAGAAAAAAACAGTTGAAACAATGGTTAAAAATAACAATTTACACATTTATTATAAAAAATAACGCATGACGCACGTTTTGGTGGAACTTCACCTTCTTCAGATGCTAATAGCAAACTGTTTCGCCATTAGCATCTGATGAAGGTGAAGTTCCACCAAAACGTGCGTCATGCGTTATTTTTTATAATAAATGTGTAAATTGTTACTTTCAACCATTGTTTCAATATGTTTGTTAATTTACACCAAGTATCGGCCCAATCAATCCAAAATTAAAAAAAAACAGTTACTGGTCTAGAGAATGATTTAAATTAAGAGAAAAGTTTACCCATGAAAATTTTTTACGGGAAATATTATGCACAGAACCAGATGACTACGCTAAATTCCTGCGAATGTGCCATGAAAGTTCAAATTTGTTTGTCAAAAATGCCGTAAATCCAGATTTTCATCAAACACTTCAAACACGTAAAATGTTTGGCAAACGCATAAAACAAAGTCGTATACTATCAAATAATTTGACAAATACCTAAAATTTGACAAATAATTTGATCATTTACTGGGGCTTAAGACACAGACGGCACAGGGTACGAATCCCTGGTATAAAATGGATATTTGTGATCGTTGAAGAATTTCAGTGGTTCAATATAATGAATATAATGGTAATCGCTATTATATCGAGCCCAATTGTCGGATCACAACTAAAGGTCCAATTAGTTAAAAAATAAATTTGAGGCTTGTTTTTCAACATAATATATTCTCTGTGTCCAAGAATTTACTACTAGAGGGCGCATTTAATACAATCTAACGGAATTATTTTTAATGGTAGGAGTTCGTTAAAAAATCTTCGAGTTAGGTCGATTATGATCTTTTGATCGTGAATATATAGATGGCAATCTCTCCAGGAATCTTAAATGGCACGGGGGTCAAGTGTCGCAACATTTTGAAGGTATTTAAATTATCTTTACAGATTTGCAGAATTTATTTGTTCTACTTTGAAATTAATCTGAAAATCTCGTTGAAAGTATCTATAAAATAATAGTTGTGAAACAAATTTTTAGTTAACTAGATGTGTAAAATTGCACGATGTTCAAGTACTTTCAAAATGTAGTAAAATTTTATTCAACATTTTCCCGAATACTTTTTTACATTTCACGTGTTATATCACTACAAGCAACCACTAATCGTTGGTGAACAAAATCTTACAAGAGGTTGCAGTTTATCTCTGGGTTTTCCGGATAAACCCCTACCATTAAAAATATTCCATGTGAAATATTTCAAATGTGCCACTAGGTAAGTAACATTTATTTTTCTACAATGAATCAATATTACTTGAGCAAATTCCATTAGAAACATCTACTTTCACATAAATTTATAGTGGATAACTCATTGAAAATTACAATTGTATATACTTCCGATGCTACTGGTCAAAAGTACCCATCTTTATCAAGGTAAAACTTACACAGAAAATAATAATGAGCCTGATATCAATCACTGCCAACGATTGACCGCATATTCATTATCATAACGTATTTTTCATTAGGACAACGTCAAAAATTTATTGATAATAATGAATTTCTGTGATTGATCAATCAACGATTTTGTTGTTATAATGAAATATATGTCATTATGATAATGTGATTGAATCATGAATCTAATGAAAAAAGTCATCTTTATAATGTTATTTACATCAGAGCAATGTAGAAAATACATCAAGTTAATGACTACGTAGTGATCAATACTATGTACCTTTAATCTTCACGACACATTGTCATAATCCCTCTTTTAATAAAGCTATGTTCAATAGGCATAACATTAATGATTGAAAACATTAACCTATGTATAGTTCATCATAGCAATGCACTGCGTTCATCACCTAATGTTTTAAATCATTCGGTCAATGTCCGAGAGCATTGGGACAATGCAAAAAGATCATGGATTGATGAATTTCTTGCTGCACCCCCACCGTCTCAACGTAAATATGCCAAATGTCCGCCTAATTCGCTATACGAGTATCTATCTAACGCTAACAGTAAAACGGTGAAGTATTATTTGTGTATAAGTAAATTTTTGTGGAAGCAGTTTCTTTAGAAGGTAGTAAGTACAGTAACTGTACAATTTTAATCTTGTTAGTTTTTTATAACATTTGAATAAAAGTTACGAACATATTTTTTGCCAGAACACAATCTCAAAAAAATAAGTAGTAACACTGAACACTGTTGAAAGAGACGAAAGAATGAAAACATGGTGTGTTTCGGGCACTTGTAGTAAAAATATATAAATGTATTGCATTTTGAACAATGTTTACATTATTTCACGAAGTACTATGAATTTTGCTATAAAAAATAGATATGCTCAATAATGGAACTTGCTCATACATTGTTTTGCTAAATACCCCTTTAAATTCAGTAAATTACTGAAAAGAAAATTGTATTTACAAAAAATCTACTATTTACTAAAATTTGACGGTCTACACTATTTCAACATCATCTTGAAAAATAATCATTTATTGCAGGTTGTGACCATACTTGTAAGTGTGATCTGAATCTGAAGTAGAAACCGAAATATTCCATGCACCTTCATATTTATTCAGTATTTACTTTTCCCCAATACAAATCATGGTCGGACTAATATCTGTAAAGCCAGAGTGCCATCCACCAAAGATACTGGAAACCAAAAATTCACCGCTGAGATCGAAAATGCAGAAACCCGTCGCTAGAATACAAACTTACTGACATGAGATGTCTACTTTGCAACTGTGGCGTAGGTATGTTTTTTTTTGAATTATTGAAGAATTTTCCTTGTTCACTTTATGTAATATATTAACATGTCGATGGTCAACTGGTATATTTTTCATGATTTTTAATTTATTCTTGTATAACTTTATGTAATACCTATAATATTCAATATAATATAGCTATTGTTGCAACTAACTATTATAACTTTACTTCTAGATTGATATGGACTCAACCATGAAGAACGAAAATGATAATTGTTTTCTCAAAAACTGTGAAAAAGAAGTGCCAAAATCATTGCATTTCTGTTCAATGGCAATGTCAAAGACAAGGCGATTGAGTTTTTACTAGGCCCATTGGAAATCGAAAATATCGAGGAAAGTAGGTATCTGCTTGTGTAGATTGTGTTTTTGAGTGAATGGTGTTCACCCCGTGATGCTAATGTTAGTAGTTCAAAAAGAGCTTGATATTATCATTCTGGGTTGAAAGGGTTGAAAGAGAACAATTTTTTCATTTGTTATGAAATCAAATGACATCTTCAGAGTTATTTGAGACATATTTCGTGAACATCATATTTAAAGTTCATAAGATACTTATTTCATTAAAAAGTAGAGTCCCAATGAGAAAGAAAATCAGTTTTCTAATATCTGGAATTCACCTTTTCCATTCTCGACCATAATATATTTTTATTTCTAGATGACCGAGATGAGGCAGCCACCAGCAAAGTTGTGAAGAAAAATATTACTGGAAAAATGAATAACACAAAATTTTCACTTACAGCACTCATTTTTATATCTTGCGAAAACACCACAAGAAATTGAAGAATGGATATACTTTTTTAATTCTAAGAAAACTTCAATTCAATCTTTCACAATTGACGAAGATATAACAAAAATTCAAGAAGAGTATACATACTTCGATGGAATTAGATATGAGTTTTTCTATGTTATAAGAGCTGTTGATAGTTGTTTAAAAATTATTTATATGTTTCCGATTTAAGTTTTCTTCCAGAAAGTATTATGTGTCGGTCGTTTATTGAATACTTTTTTTAATCTCAAGGAATTGTTTACAGTAAAACACATATCTTATGTCAATATTTGAAAAATTATGAATAAATTGTATTATTCCAATTCAATGAATCTTTTGTTTCTGTTTGTAGTTATCTTTGGAACGTTCTCGTTCGACAATGCCATCATAATTGCTTGGAGCATTAGCAATAATATATAGATATTTTTTCCCTATTTGCAATTATTTACCTGTCACTATATATATATATATATATTCTCAAGACTGAATACATGTATTCAGTCTTGATAATGCTGTAACAGGCGAAACTAGTCGAATAAAAAGTTATTTTTATTTTGTGGTTTTTAGACAAGTTGTTTTCTTATTATTTAATTTTTTTAATATAAATATGAACTACCACAGAGTTGATTCATCGTCCATCGAATTTATTATATATATATATATATATATATATATATATATATATATATATATATATATATATATATATATATATATATATATATATGTAAATATATATAGATATATATATATATATATATATATATATATATATATATATATATATATATATATATATATATATATATATATATTAAAAAAAAAAAAAAAAATTAAATAATAAGAAAACAACTTGTCTAAACACCACAAAATGAAAATAACTTTCTATTCGACTTGTTTCGCCTGTTACAGCATTATCAAGACTGAATACATAATTGCAAGTCTTGATAATGCTGTAACAGGCGAAACTAGTCGAATAGAAAGTTATTTTCATTTTGTGGTTTTTAGACAAGTTGTTTTCTTATTATTTAATTTTTTTTTTTTTTTTTTTTTTTTTTTAAATATAAATATGAACTACCACAGAGTTGATTCATCGTCCATCGAATTTATTATTTATATATATATATATATATATATATATATATATATATATATATATATATATATACATATATATATATATATATATATATATATATATATATATATATATATATATATATATATATATATATAGTGTATTCTATTTTATTTATGAAAATAAAAATTTTAAGGGGGTGCAGCCTGTAGGCTCAGATCGATGTATTTTTACATTATATTAACGTCTTCGAACATTGAACGATGTTCGAAAGTCATTGTGCGCGTGGCTTAGAAATAATGTATCGGTGATTGAATCAATGTACTGAGTTCCTTAATTCAATGACTGCAGTTGATGGGTTGATGTACAGAAAACATTAATATCGTGCTGGATGTTGATTGAATGATACACAATGGTCATTAGTAGAATGTACTTTGTTTTGAAATCCAGGTGATGAAATTAATGCCTCTCGGGGATTGATATAATCACTTGAACATCAAGCAATTAATAATAATACATTGAATCAATGAACTAGAGCATCGGTTGAAAATTGATGTCCGAATACATTATCACAATGGTTTTATTTATTTTATTCACGTACGTTTTTCGTTTTGTGTAATGTTCAATACTCACATTCCATGTCTCTAGCATTCGTTACGTCACATTTAATGAAAGCAGCCTTATTTTCACCGAACATGTCAATTATCTTGCATAGCGCCTCTTTTCCTGCTTCAACCTGTACGTCTCCCATCATTACCTGGAAATGAAGAAAAATTCTTTTGAAATTTAGTTGTTGGTTTCTGTTGTCGCCTTTTCACATATTTCATGTGAAAATTGATTGTCCTGTCTAGCGATCATAATAATATTAATGAACCAGTCTATCTACATACTTCAATATAGTCGTTCCATTTTCACTTATATTAACTAATAAATAACCTACAAATTAAATAAATATACAACAGTTTCATCAAGAACTCACCTTTCCTCCATTTTTCAAAATAGCTACTGCGCAGTTGTAACCAATTCCAAATGATGCTCCCGTGATAACAGCTACTTTTCCATCCACGGCCGGGCTACAAATAGGCAGACCACCTGCATCTGGGCAGGTGGGTGGTGCTGGACAACAAGGTGGTGGACAACATGGTGGCGGGCATACGACACTACCAGCTGGAGCCCTTGACATACATGGACTTTTCGTTTCTGATGCTTTCTTCTTACATGGATCTTCTGGCTTGGGTGGACCCCTGGGTCCGCATGGATCTTTTTGTTTAGACGGATCTTCCTTCTTGCATTTATCCTTTGATGGGCATGGGTCTTTTGGTTTTTTAGGACATTCTTTATTGCAATCTATCTTTGGTGGACATACTTTTGGTTTACAAGGATCTTTTTTTCCGTCCTTGGACTTTGAATATAACCTGCTGAATATATTCGAAGTTGTCTAAAAAATTAACTCATTCAGAAACGCTACTTACTTGAAGGATGTTAGTCCCGATCTTATACGGATGTTTTGTGTTAGTTGATTATATAAAAATTTTGCATTTTTGAAGGCCATAATGAAACAGAAATTGACACCTAAAATTTACACATTACATGACATACATGAATGAAATGGATATCTATAGTAACGATACCTTCAAATAATATGATGAACAACTAAAAATTATGTCTTTTTGTTTTTGTCGTATTTTTCCAGAAAAGAATATTACTCCAGTCAATGACGGTAAAAAAAGTATAAACTGTGTATTTATCCCATACAGCACCGATTTGTATGAAAATTTGGATTAAGGTTCTACTTACCATCTAATTCAAAGTTTATCCTTTGCCAGGGGTTGCTTTTTCTCTGGGGGTGGATGCCACCCCTTATTGGGGATGAAAAAATTTCCATTAAAAATAAGTACGGAAATCGATGAACTGACTTATTCTAAGCAACTTTTTTTATATGAAGTTTTTTCTGAAAGTCAATACTTTTCGACTTATTCGCGACTGAAATTGTCGCTTTTCAGGCAAAAAAACCACGTTTTCAGATTATTTTTCGCGAATAACTGGAAAAATATGCATTCTGTAGAAAAACCTGTAGAGAGCATAATTATAGCTTATAAAAAAACATCTGTTGATTGTCGAAAGTTGATTGGTATTTACCACTATGTGTACTCTTCAATATACTAATACATATTCTAATTTCTACAAAAATGTGCTTTTGGTTTTTCCCCATAACTCGCTTAGTTTTCAAGCAATCAAGTCCTTCTAAAAAACATTTTGTATGTTTTTTTAAGAGCTATAAGCTCATCTAAATAAATTTTTTTTTTCAGATCTTATTTTTAAAAAGGTTCATGCTAAAAGGGCTAAAAAGGGTACTTTCCGCGAACACACGCAAGCTTTGAATGACCATATCTTACTTAATTTTTAATCCTATAAAAAAAATCAAACGCCTACATTTTCAAATAAGAAAGAAACACAATTTCGTACTCTACCAAATTTTGCAGATCGTTAATAGTTTTTGAGTTATTTTGAAGAAAAGGCGATTTTTCGCTAAATTACGAAAATGATATTCTCTCTTCAAACTTAATTTTTTTCGAAAAGAAGTACTTCAAACTGGTCAAACACTCAGAACGTATTACAAAAATATAAATAAAGTGAATTGTAAAGTGGCAACGATTTTTTTCAAATAGGTTGGAAGAGAGTGTGAGATATTCACTATTTTTTTCCAACGAAAAAATAGGAATCGACATTATTCTCTTCATAGCACGCTTAGTTTTGATGCTAGGAACTTTTATAAAAAATGAAAATAAAGGTTTTTTAAAGGACTTTGAAAAAAGTTTTATGAGTTTTCGAAAAATGCGTTTGTTTTTGGTTATTGTACGTAAAAACTTTCCATTTTGGCGATTGAAAATACCAGTCAACTTTCGAAAAGCAATAATTCCGTTTGTATTGGATCTGCATCACAAACACACAATTTTCTTTGTTTTTTTATAAGCTTTTGCCTGAAAACTGACAATTTCGCCCACGAATATGTGGAAAAGTATTGACTTTCAGAAAAAACTTCATAGAACAAAAGTTGCTTAAAATTAGTCAGTTTATCGATTTCCGTACTTATTTTCAATGAAAAATTTTTCATCCCCAAGAAGGGGTGGCATCCACCCCCAGGGAAAAAGCAACCCCTGCCAGAGGGTAGACTTTGAGATAGATGGGAAGTAGAACCTAAATCCAATTTTTTATGAAAATCGGTGTTGTATGGGACAAATACACGGGAAAATCGTCATTGACTGGACTATATACTATTGCACTAGGTTTATCGAAATGAGTCAAAAATGAGGCGTCGGAGTAGTTTTTAAATCTTATTTAGAATTCCTGGACAACGATTCTCGAATTCGAATTGTTTTTATGTCCTATTATAATATAGGTTCAGGTATTCATTCATTTATTTATTCAAAATTTATAGAAATTGAATTCCACAGGAAAACTTTGTCCCTGTACGTAGACATGGCATTACTTACTTACCAAATTAGAATAACCATCAATCAAGAAATCATTATCAATCTGCATATCAGAAAACCAAACTCAGCAGTTCATACAAAATTGAGATGCAGAACTAGTTACACTATTAATTAACACACTTTCTAAGATTTGAAGATTTCAACACATTATACAGCTCTCAAATCATGAAAACCATACTTGTTGACCAATGTCAATTTCATACATTACAAAAAGTGAACAAGAAAAATTCTTCAATAATTTAAAAAATTATCAAACCACTTTCCAAGGGAGCCAGTTATACGTATTCCGCAACGCAAAATCTGTATTCACAATTGAACGGTGAATTATAGAAATTGTCAAGTCACCCCGACTCAAAATCTGCATACAGCTGTTTCGATCTTTTTGGATCTCATCAGTGCAGCTTATTTGACTCGGAGTGAATTAACAAATTTCTAATTGTTCCCCTATACAAATCGTGGTCAGTAACACTGTCTGGATAACAACCCAGAGCGCCCTCCCACCAAAGATATTGGGAACCAACAATTCACCGCTTCGACCGAAAATGCAGAAATTCGTAGCGCAAACACGTACCTCCTGACATGAAGATATCTACTCTACAGCAGTGGTGTATATGATTCCAAGGCACACTAACATAGTGATTTAAAACCTTTGGATATACTCACGAGAGCGCTCTCAGAAGATGCTAGCAGCGTAATACGCAAAATACAACAATCAAATCATGAAAAACATACTTGTTAACCATGGTCAATTTCATACATTACATAAAGTAAATAAGGAAAATACTTTAATCATCTAAAAAATTATATTATTCACAACTTTCCAAGGGAGCTGGTTATACGTATTCCGCAACGCAAAATCTGCATTCACAATCGAACGGTGAATTATAGAAATTGTCAAGTCACCCCGACTCAAAATCTGCATACAGCTGTTTCGATCTTATTGTTGGATCCCAATATCTTTGATGGGAGGGCGCTCTGGGTTACAACAATTAGAAATTTGTTAATTCACTCCTAGTCAAATAAGCTGCACTGATTAGATCTAATAAGATCGAAACAGCTGTATCCAGATTTTGAGTCGGGGTGACTTGACAATTTCTATAATTCGCCGTTCGATTGTGAATGCATATTTTGCGTTGCGTAATACGTATAACCAGCTCCCTTGGAAAGTTGTTTGATAATTTTTAAAATTATTAAAGAATTTTCCTTGTTCACTTTATGTAATGCATTATACAGCCCATTAAGTGCACGATTAGCTATCACAAAGCTCCTCTTATTGCTAATAGTTTTTGTCACTTGATACAACTGTAAACTGCTATTTCATGTCCAGCAGTTACATGTCATGTACGTACCTCTCAGAATGGGATGATTGGAGTGATTTATAAACGATAATTTGATCGAAATCAAAGGATAATTCATCCGATGACTATTTTCATTTTCGAAAGCTTCTGCAATGTTCGCAATGAGTTTAAGTTTTCTTATATGCTTTTTGTGAAATATTCCCATTACCAATAACACTATAAGCAGTAATAAGTAAATCAAAAAAGTATTTTCTACATATTATATGCCCATTAAAATTACTTTTTGGCAATTATGAATTATACAAACATGGGTTTTTGTAGACACGTAGGAATATTTTCAAATAAACTAATATGCACAGAAATTGTAAAAACACTTAAGTAAGAAAATATAATATAAATATCTCTCTTAAGTTTTTTTTATCTAACTCTTACATGAAATTATTCTGTTCTCCTATGGAGTTCTATAGTTGAGAGTGTATGAATTATATTACATACTTTGTGCTTACTCAAGTCACTCCGTTCATTATAATACATACTCATATACACTGTTGATACACTTATCCAATACAACTTTTGGAATATTAATACTGGGTGTTTATTTCTATTTTACTTTTAGTCCATATAGGAGAGAAACACGCTAAAAGTGCTTATTCACTTCCATCATATTTGTGTATCATAGGAAACCTATCTCTTTTAGAACCGAAGTTTGTTCATTTAGAACTGAACTGTGAACTAATGTTGTTTTAAATTTTTAAATGATGTCACTGTAATTTCAGCAGATCTTTTTGATTCCGTCTATAATTTGAACCGTTTTCAAAGTCTGATATTGATATTTCAATGTTTCGCTTGAGTATATGTTAATGTAGATATATATAATATATATATATATATATATATATATATATATATATATTCATTCCGAGAACCAAGTTTTTTAAATACCGACCGCGGAAACCTTTCTGAACATATATATATATATATATATATATATATATATATATATATATATATATATATATATATATATATATATATATATATATATATATATATATATATATATATATATGTATATATATATATATATATACATATATATATATATATATATATATATATATATATATATATATATATATATATATATATATATATATGTATTATATATATATATATATATATATATATATATATATATATATATATGTATATACAGGGTGATTCATTAATACGTGTAAATATTTTAACGGGAGAATTTTGAGCCCAAAATATGAAGATCTAACCCAATTTGCTCATATAAAATATTTCTCCTTACTGAGTTACAGGGTGTTTTATTTCGATTATTAAAAATGAATTTTGTTCATTACTTCAATGCTGCTTGATATTTCTTTATGATATTTGGCAGTAAGTTAAAGTAGTTTGGGACACATCAAATAATAGTAAAGAAGACTTTCTCGCTATTACCAGTGGCGTACGGCAGGGGCACGGGAAGAGTTCTCGTTTCCTAAATTCTACGCCACTGGCAGAATTGTCATTTTAGTATAATTTTTCGATTCTCCTATATTTTCTCTGTAAATAAGGTATTCTATTTTCGTAACGCTAGAGCCACTATTTTTCGAGATATTTAACGTTGAACATATGGCTGCACAATTCCTTTGATTTTTATGTACGAGTCATATCGGGTTTTTTGTCATACGATTGCATGTATTTAAATTGAAAAAAAAATTATTAGGTATTTTTTTTATATTTATAATAATATTAACAAACAATTTAAAACATAACAACTACAAAAATATCCAGCGCTACATAAAAAAAGTTCAAAATAAATACTTAAATATGAAGATCTTCTTTACAAATTTTGGAAGAATATCAAATTTATGAACAAAACTTAAAAACAATTTACAACAAATGTTCAATGTGATCTCCGTTTACCTCAATAAGTTTATTCATTCTTTCGTTGAACGATCTTCTAACTTTAAAAAATATATTTGGCTGATTCGCAATAAAATTAGCGGAATTTACAATTTGCTGCCATAGTTCCTGGCGAGTATTTATGGTTTGGGAGTATACCAGTGATTTCATATGCCCCCAGAAATAGAAATCTAATGGATTACAATCGGGACTTCGAGGCGGCCACGGAAATTCACTACCTCTGCCAATCCAACGATGAGGAAATTTATTATCTAGATAATTCCGCACTATTGATGTATAATGGGGTGGTGCTCCATCGTGCATGAACCACATGTCTCTCCTTTGGTTAAGTGGCAATTGTTCTAGCTCATCGAAAAGTTTAGTTTGTAGAAACTCCAAATACGAATTACCATTTAAATTTTCAGGTAGTTCATATGGACCTAACAAACGGTCTCCGAGTATACCGCACCAAACATTAATTTTAAACTCGCGTTGAAAATGTGACTCACAATATAAATGAGGATTTTCAGTATCCCAACTGTGGCTATTCCTCCAGTTAAATATTCCTCTCCGTGTACAAGTAGCTTCGTCGCTAAAGATAACATTTTCATAAAAGTTCAGATTTTCATTTTTTTTATTTGCCATCGACTGAGCGAAATTCAATCTTGCAGGAAGATCTCTTGGTAATAAGTTTTTTACTGGAGTAAAATGGTAAGGTTTCAAATTTCCCTTTTTCAGTATTCTAAAAACTGTAGATTGGCTTACCCCAGTCATTGAAGATAAGCGACGAGTGCTAAGTTGTGGATTTTCTGCAATTCTCACTAATATGTCATCTTCCTGATCTACAGAAATATGTTTAGGTCGGCCCACATCACGTTTTGGCTTGAATTGTCCAGTCTCTCCTAATCTTCTAAAAATATTGCGAAAGGTTTGATAATTGGGCTGAACTCTATCTGGATACATTTCTCCATATCTTTGAGTAGCAGCAAGACAGGAATAATTTTCTTGTGCATAAACACAAAGCATATCGCGCATTTCAGTATTACAAAAAACATTAGGGCGCTGCATCTTCACTTAATCTGCTTTTAAAAAATTTATAACAGTCACAATCTTCATAGATAATATTGTCAACAACTGTCAGTTGTGACACCATCCTACTAGATCAAAATAATTATTTAAGACTTCCTCATATCTATTTCCAAATAAATGTGAACTGCATCTATTATGACATTAGACACATGCATAATAATTACTTAATTAACAATTCTATTACAAAAACACCAACATGATTGATACATAATTAAAATCAAAGTAATTATGCAGCCATATGTTCAACGTTAAATATCTCGAAAAATAGTGGCTATACTCCCAAACGAGAAATACTAGCCAGGAACTATGGCAGCAAATTGTAAATTCCGCTAATTTTTTTGCGAATCAGCCAAACATATTTTTTAAAGTTAGAAGATCGTTCAACGAAAGAATGAAAAAACTTATTGAGGTAAACGGAGAGCATATTGAACATTTATTGTAAATTGTTTTCAAGTTTTGTTCATAAATTTGATATTCTTCCAAAATTTGTAAAGAAGATCTTCATAATTAAGTATTTATTTTGAACTTTTTTATGTAGCGCTGGATATTTTTGTAGTTGTTATGTTTTAAATTGTTTGTTAATATTATTATAAATTTAAAAAAAATACCTAATAATTTTTTTTTCAATTTAAATACATGCAATCGTATGACAAAAAACCCGATATGACTCGTACATAAAAATCAAAGGAATTGTGCAGCCATATGTTCAACGTTAAATATCTCGAAAAATAGTGGCTCTAGCGTTACGAAAAAAGAATACCTTATTTACAGAGAAAATATAGGAGAATCGAAAAATTATACTAAAATGACAATTCTGCCAGTGGCGTAGAATTTAGGAAACGAGAACTCTTCCCGTGCCCCTGCCGTACGCCACTGGTGATAGCGAGAAAGTCTTCTTTACTATTATTTGATGTGTCCCAAACTACTTTAACTTACTGCCAAATATCATGAAGAAATATCAAGCAGCATTGAAGTAATGAACAAAATTCATTTTTAATAATCGAAATAAAACACCCTGTAACTCAGTAAGGAGAAATATTTTATATGAGCAAATTGGGTTAGATCTTCATATTTTGGGCTCAAAATTCTCCCGTTAAAATATTTACACGTATTAATGAATCACCCTGTATATATATATGTATATATATGTATATATATATATATGTATATATATATATATATATATATATATATATATATATATGTATATATATATATATATATATATATATATATATATATATATATATATATATATATATATATATATATATATATATGACGTCTAAAACGAATATGAAAATCAGTCCTGTATCTCTCTATTGCAGTGCACTAGTCTATCATTTTCGAAGAAAATATGATAACAAATTACTTCATGAGCATGGTACACCATACTTCATCCTTATTTCAAAATAAATCTCATTTTCTTTCATTCCTTACATTCGAATTCTTAACCCCCGAATTCTGTTTGATTGGGCTGAAGAGATACACAAAGCTTGAAAAGCTCAAGAAATTTCTATGTACAAATTGCGGTGGGGAGAGAAAACATTTGAACTTCCATAATATCAACCGAATTCACTCAAATATTCAAAGCCTTCTAACTGAGAAACTAGAACGGCAACAGAAATGCGTAATGCTCGAAAATCTTCAAAAACCCATAATACTTGGCTACGCCATTCTGATGAGGACCAGTAAAAAAGTACGTGTCAACGGCTGTATATATATATATATATATATATATATTTATATATATATATATTTATATAGATATATATAAATATTATATTTATATATATTTATGTATATTTAAATATATATATATATATATATATATATATATTAATATATATATATATATATATATATATATATATATATAAATATATATATATATATATACGAGGTGTGGCTAGAAAAAAACCGAACTAGCACAGGTGAAACAATAAAACGAATGCAATAAGGCTGAAAGTCGCCTGGCCTGTCACGTGACTCTTGCTCCGCCTACCGCTCGAGTTTTATCTGCCTCCTGCACTCAGTCTGCCCGTGGCGTCTATTCTAAGTAGTTGACGTTTTGTCTGTGCGTCGGAAAAATGTTGAGTGTACAGAAAGAACAGCGTGTTAACATCAAATTTCTTTTCAAACTGACTACCCTACGTGAGCGAGTACGGAGAAAACGGAACGATTTGTGGAAAAAAAAGACATGGATCCTGCACCAAGACAATGCGTTGTTAGTGAAGACGTTTTTAGCCAATCACAACATTCCCATCTTAGACCATCCACCCTACTCACCTGATTTGGCCCCCTGTGATTTTTTTCTTTTCCCTAAAGTCAAGTCAGCTTTGAAAGGAACTAGATTTGAGAGTGTTGAAGCAGTAAAAGAAAAAGCGACGGAAGTAATGTATGGACTTATCGAAATTGATCTGCAGCATTGCTATGAACAGTGGAAAATTCGTATGGAGCGGTGTGTAGACCGAGGAGGAGAGTACATTGAAGGAGATAACATCAAATTGTAAATAATGGAAAATAAAATTTTTTTATAGCATCAGTTCGGTTTTTTTCTGGCCACACCTCGTATTATATATGTATATATATATATAATATATATATATATATATATATATATATATATATATATATATATATATATATATATATATATATATATATTAATATATATATAGATATATATATGTATATATATAAATATATATATATATATATATATATATATATATATATATATATATATATATATATAGATATGTATATGTATATATATATATATATATATATTTATATATATATATATATATATATATATATATATATATAAATATATCTTTTTTTATATTCGATAACTTCCGCGTCTCACTTTTAACTGTCGATATAATCTATCATTTTCGGTCAAAATACGACTGAAATTTAAAACTTCAATAGTATCGAACCTCTATCTTACTAGCGATTTTCATGTTTCAGGGCTTCTTTGCAATTTAAATAGTCCTTTCTCAATATTCGAATTATTTTAATGATCAAACTTATTATTTGAATTAGTTTACTTTTTAGATGGAATCAATCCATTCGATACATTTCTAGATACTTGGCTAAATAAATCGTCAGCTTCTGGATTTTTGGTTTTTTGGTCATCACAAGCTGAGCTAGTATCTTCCAAGTGGGCAACGAAATATGGACTATTTTCTTCCGTGCAACTGTTGCCCGAAGCAGGATGAATAGTATCGTATGATGAACATCTGGAAAAAAGAAATATCAGAACATATACTGTTTCATAAATATTCTGATCCTCTTCTCTACTGAACTGTGAAATTGAGTATTCATTTTTATAAAATAGGAGATTGAGAATTCATTCTTATATAGAGACACAAGTGATTCCGCACGGTATACCCTAACATATAAATAATTCTGGACTTACTCTTTCATCTTTTCATTCTGCTCCTTTGATTTCGATGTCAATTTTAGAAATGTTCTCAAAGATTGAAATAATACCATTGTATAGTTGAAATTATTACTCGTTCATTTTTAATTTATTTTAAAGACAGAAGAATGTCAAAATTTTGTCAACAGTGTCATTACCTATTCAAAAGGAACGGTATGATTTCCTATGATAACATTTTTTTAAATTCTCTTTGTGCATCACATTGATAATAATCATTTCAACTTAATTGATAAATAAAATCTATGTCGTGAGATTTTCAGTAGTAGTACTATAAGTACTTCAAAATAATCAGGTTATACATCGATAACTTGTTGCATAATTACAAAGAGTGTTAGTTGGACAGTTTTGGGACAATAGGTTCGAAATTTCGGAGGTAGGTAGTTTCGTATATCTTGAATGATATTCATTTCGATATGAATGGGTTAGGGGGTTGACTCCCAGGAGGAAGAAATGAATTTTGTTCACACGACAGAAGGCGCAATTTTGTATCAATAGGGTTGAAAGTTTGGGAGTAGGTAGTTTGGTATGTTCTCTTTTATGCGATTGACGTTTTTGTATAAATTGGTTGGGGGGATGACCCCCTGGGGGAAGAAATATAGTTAGAAGTTTGTACTTAGGTAGTTTAGTATACTATCTTGAATGGAATTGGTTCAGGTACGAATTGGTTGAGGGGTTGATCCCCATAGTAGGGGAGCCCGAGATGGGGATTTACTCGAGCGTCGTGGGGACCTTTTGGATTGTGAAGATTAGATGCTAAAACGAAGAAAAGGTTATATGATGTATGCCATTTCACTGGGGGGGAAAACGTGTGCAGATCTTCAAAAATGTAAAAACAAATCGTTATATAGATTTACTCGAGCGCGTCAGATATTAATAGTTTATTTGCCCCACATCGTCTCTGATAACGAAGGTAAGTTAATCTGCCGGTTTGCATGGTGGGGGTGACCGTACGAGACCAAAACTCATCGCCGATATTCAAAAATTCAAAAAAAAATCGTGACATTTCCTTCCTAATAAAAATGAAAATTTAACCGTGCTCGAGAATGTCAAGGTGACGTTTTATTTTTGCAACCTTTTTAGTCTCTTATTTCCTTATGCCACGTGCAAATCGTCAGATTATTGAAATGCATACTCTTCTGCATGTAATTAACTCACCTTGCCTTAATCTGACGCGCTCGAGTTTGTCGAACGAACGATTTTTTTCTACTAATCTGATCGGCTGCCCTAGACGAACGCCCCCATATTGAGGTGGGGATACTCAACAGGGTGCAAGGTTTCCCCAATATGTTATTCTGCTGCGCTTGAGTAAATCCCAAAATCCCCGCTTGGGCTCCCCTACTACCAGGAGAGAAGATGAGTCTTGGTTACACGATAGAAGGCGGAATTTTGGAACAATAGGTTCGAAACTTTGTAGGTAAGTAGTTTCGTATATCTGGATGATATTTACTCCAATATGAATTCGTTGACCCTCAGGAGAGAGAAATAAATTTAGTTTATACGACAGAAGGCGCAATTTTGCAGCAACAGGGTAGATAGTTTGGTATGTTATCCTTAATGCGATTGATGTTTTTGTACAAATTGGTTGGGGGGTTGGCCCTCTGGGGAAGAAATTAATCTTGTTTACATAATAGATGGCCCTATTTTTCTTTTGAATTTGGAAAAAATATCATAACTGAAAGAATAGATTTACTAAACTGCATACTTTAAGAAAACCTGCTTCTAAGGTAGCTCGCTGCGATAGAGTTTTTATACAGTACAATGAAATCAACGATTTAATTCTACTCCGGGAAATGCGCAGGTACTTCCTGGACTAGGCCGGAATTTTTTTACTATGCTTACTATCATATAAGTATATTACAATTATAAATAAATTAAGTTGACCAGTTTGAGACGTATATTTTCAGCGCAAATAATAGTATGACTAAATTTAGCATTATCAGACCGCAACCCAAATTCTCGATATTCTTTCCAAAACCAGAGATTAAAAAAAATAATTTTAGTTAGTCCATCGCTTATAAATCAATTTGTTTCAAGTAAGGTGCTTTTTATACCGAGTGACCTCCTGAAATATTTATAATGCAATGAATTTTCTCGGATTACACCAGAGGGTCGGCACATCTTTTGATCGTTAATTCATGGAAATAGGAGCAACACCTTCAATAAACTTAAATGGTACGAGAGGTGACACATCATTTCAACGGTATTCCAATTCTCTTTTCATACGCCTATGCACGAATACGTTCATAAAGATATAACGAAGTTGCGGATCCTTCCTGTTAAATTACTCCGGACAAATTGAACAACATTTCGTATGAAAGCTGATCTGACCGGATATTTCGCTAGTGCAAAAAACAAATTTGGGACATGGTTTGTGAGCTGCTGTATCAGCGCGGTATAATGTTAAAGTCAGGTTTTTCACAGAAAAACGTTGAACCAATTTTTCAACAAATTGAATTTGGAACATCTCTTTTTCAGAGCGAACAGGGCCAGGAATATACAAGTATTAATTCGGTAACCGAATTTTTGGACAACTTCGTTCAAGATACCTGATATTTTTTATTCTGGATATCGAAAGCATTTTCTATATACGAAGAAAAACCGTACTTGAATAATTAGCTGATTTTTCAAATTTTTTACCGCAATCAATTTCGTATTATCGGAACATTTCGTTTTACGATGGAGGAAAACATATTACGCATAATAAATATAAAATTCCATATGAAAGAATATATGTATATATATATATATATATATATATATATATATATATATATATATATATATATATATAGATATATATGTATATATATATATATATATATATATATATATATATATATACATATATATACAGGGTGTCCCACCGGGAAAGAACGCGATCTGTATATGGAAAACTCTACATAGAAACATTTTGAAAATTTGACAGTATACTAATGTCGATAGGGGCAACTCGACTAAAATATTTTCAAGACGATGGCACTTCCGGTTGTACCGGAAGTAGATACCAACTTGCTTATTCTAAATGGGATACCCTGTATATTAATACATTTTTCGCTTCTACGCAAAATTCTATGTATAATGACAAAAATTCAAAAACGCTTAGACTTAGTTATAGGACATAATACATAAAATCTGCCTAGAATCTTGCGTAGAATCCAAAAACGTATTAATATACAGGGTATCCCATTTAAAATAAGCAAGTTGGTATCTACTTCCGGTATAACCGGAAGTGCCACCGTCTTGAAAATATTTTAGTCGAGTTGCCCCTATCGACATTAGTATACTGTCAAATTTTCAAAATTTTTCTATGTGTAGTTTTCCATATACAGATCGCGTTCTTTTCAGGTGGGACACCCTGTATATATATATATATATATATATATTTATATATATACAGTGTGTTGCATTTAAGATGAAGACACTCCCATATTTCAGTTATTCAAAGGAATATCGATTTGAATTTTCTCATAGTCATAAACGGTGGTGGGACATATTTTTTTATAAGTATCTACTTAACTGAATTCTGAATTGTAAACTCGGCCTACTACGAATTGACAAATAGGGCCGATTCTCAATATTTTGTTTCGCGTTAGAGATATCAAAAAAAATTATGAGAAAAAGTTGTTCAGAAATTTTTTTTAGGCCCGTATACCAATTTTCATGACTGAATTCGCATTTTGAATTTTTTCAATATTTTGGTTATAATTCAAAATTATTTAGTTTATTTTTCAATTTTATAACTAAAACGCTATGGAAACTAAGACCTTGACTACTTGATAATTTAATAGTGTTATGTATTCAAATATCTCAATAAAATAATTAACACAAAGGAATTTTATTGTATAATAATTATTCAATTCTTATACTGATTAAATTTAGAGAAGATTCATAAAACAAGAATTTTTCTGATACAGAAATTAATAAACAGTAACTCATCTAGTGATGAGGCTACATTCACCACTAATGGTTGTGTCGTCTCAAAACTGCAGATACTGGGCAACAGAAAATCCTGTACATATTCTCCTTAAAAAAATTATATATATATATATATATATATATATATATATATATATATATATATATATATATATATATATATATATATATATATATATATATATATAATTAAATATATATATATATACATATATATTCTTTTATATTGTATTTTTAATTTATTATTCTATTTGAAATTTTCATGCTTTGGCAATTATTTTTGAATAACCATTATTTCAAATTTGATTTTCATTCAGATTTGTAGAAATTTCAAATTATGCTCTTATTACTAATCTATCAATAAGAGAAGCCTCAGAGCTTGACTGAATATAATTATGAATATTCTTCAAGTTACCTTCCGTGTACGCTTCACCATCATATTCTCAATAACTCTTCATACATACATATGTAGATTTATTATTACTTACAATATCTTTTCTTTCAGTTTTATCACAAGATATGCATTAAAAAAAAGTGGTGTATGTAAAACTAAATAGAATATAATAATGAAAAATTAAATTTACGTTAACAATATTAATATATTGCAATTATAAAAATAATAATGTGATATTCATGTGATTCAGGTAATTTTTTGTGTGTTGTATTGCATTTACTTCGGAAGAGGTATATTTTACATACCCAAAATGAACTACTAACTTTTAATTGAAACCAAAAACACTATTACAAAATGTAAGATTTTTGGAAATTAATTTAATGTATTCTATTAATATATATTATTTCGTATTATTATAGTATTAATTCCAATAACACTTTCCTTGATGTACTGCTGAGGTACGTTCATTATGCTCTTGAGTCACATTCATTCAATTCAAGAAGTCATACAAAATTTGTAATTTTTTTAACGCTTTTCAAGTGCATGAGATAATTTCAATGAATGGCAGTTATGCTGAAGTGATAGCAAACAGAAAAAAAACATCTCTGAGGATAGTGCGTTCTTTAGGTGTGCTACGGAATACCAATGTTCTTGCTGTTGAAATGTTGAATGTAGTCCTAGTAAAAAATGGAAGCAATGGATGCAGAAAATCTGAAGTGATAATATATGTAAAAGAGAGACAAGTCGGCAACACTCCTCCGATGTGCGAGTGAATGGAGCCGATCGGTTAATGGCGGGCCTTCCATTAGCTCCTAGCTCCAGCATGGAAACAATATACTAATGCTGGATGAACTTAAGCCATATAAAGCAGCAATAGCTGCTTAAGGTTGAATAGTTTCTTTGCAGCTGACTTGGCTATGGTGGAGACATGTTCATGTCAAGTTGAATTGAAATTAACGCCCATTGCAAAAAGATGAAGTTTGTTGCTTGTCTCAATAAATTGATTTTTCATTGATAATTGAGAAAAATTTTTCCTCAAACTGGAAACGTCTTGGGGTCAAAAGAAATCTTTAGATCTCTTATTTTGGATTCAGTTCAAATCAGTTCCTCAAAAAGTTGATGAACAGATATAGAAGCATCGACAGGTCACCTGTTGATTGGGGACGCTGTCGGCAGCTCAGCTTATAATTTTTTTTAGTCCAATTCAGAATATTATTAAATATATCAGAAAAAGCGCCAGTTCCAACATAGGCCCTTGAAGCACACCTACGTTTACAGTAAGCGGTTTCGAAGTGGCACCATCGACCGAAACACGTATTTGCCTTCCAGGGAGGTAGGTTTTGATCAAGCCGCATTGTTGTTCGGAGGATTCAAGATTCGATAGCAATGCCTTCTGCCTCTCAGACATATGAATATCTAGGGCAACTACTGAAGATGGAGTATTATTTTCAAGTAGTTTAGTGCGTTTCATTGAAAGATTCATATTTTACACAATTTCAATAAATATTTCTCGATGTATTAATAAACTGTTTACTAAAGTTTAATGAAAGTATTTATTTCGTATATCTCAGTATCGCAATCCTTTCAAACTGATATAAAAAATTTCCCACAGAAATGAATTATAATTTATTTATGAAAGAGTTCATTCTTATCAACCCGCTGTGGTCTATACGGTAGGGAAACACTATAGGGCAGAGATGGTACCAGTTTCGAATCCCGAGTAAGGTACGGATGTTGTAAATGTCCATGAATTTCAGTGGTTATTATCAGGAATTTATATTCACTGAGTTATATACATAGTCTACAAGCCCATGAGGGTAGATGTTGTAACACATGCGAAAAACTCGCCTGTGTTCCACCATACTCTTTTTTTTAATTAAAGAAATTCATTCTGAATATTCGTTCTATTTTGCTCTGAGATTGAGATGTCATTCAAAGTTTCTTTTTTTTCAGATTCTATTGGGACCTGTGTATGCTACTGCTACTCGTCGCTAATTTGATAATTTTACCTGTAGCCATAAGTTTTTTCAACGATGATTTAAGCACACGGTGGATTGCGTTCAACTGTTTGTCGGATACGATATTTCTTATAGATATTGTTGTCAATTTTAGAACAGGTGAGTTCGATGTTTTTGTTATATTATAGATAAAATGATACTTCAAATATCATAATTATGTTCCCTTTCTGTAGAAAGGCCTTCATTTCGCCACAACACTTATTAAAATACTTTTCGATAATAAAGTTCGTCATCGTCAAAACGTTTCATCCTAAACAAAGATCTATTATTAATTAGTCTTGATATTCAAGAATGAACCAACTAACGAAAATAGTTTATTCAATTTCTATACAGAGCATATTATGATACTATACAGTTGTACAGATTGATACAACACTAAAAATGTGGATTCGTTAGCAGTTTTGGCTTTTGAATAGCCTACGAGGTAAATTCACCATTAGAAGCCGTAGCTCTCAAAATAGAAACCACCAATAATTATTTCAAAGTTATATTCAATATTCATTATATTCAAAGTTCATTGATTTTCAGACAAGCAAATATTTTAAGGAATAAAGCTTTCGAAAAATTCGAAAATTGTTTCATTCAATTCTATAGTTATTTGGCATATTTATTTCAATTCTCAAGAATTAGTGAAAAAAGTTATAATTTGATGATTCGTAACCAACACATTGAGCAATGTTTCAAGGACTTCATGAACATCGTAATAAATTCAAAATTAGATCAAAAAAAAGAATTTCTAAAAATATAATGATAAGGAATTAAATATTTATTATCAATTACTTTTCGATTGTTAATTTCTGTTTTCTATGTCAATATTCGAATTTGTTATACATCAATAATTAATTGATGTTGTTTAATTAATGTAGTAAACGATATTTTTTTTGAAGCTTTGTGTTGTTCATATTCGAGAAGTAAATGTTCAGTGCTTCAACTTTCGACTATCGTAACTTTATTTCATAGCTAGTGCGACTTCAAAACTGATATCCCATCAATATCATTTCCAACACGCTATTCCTCAGAGAAAATCTATAACGTACCACTAGATATTGATTTAATTGCTCGAAAACAAGAATTTCTGTCAGTTTGAATCTAGTTACTGATATCTTGTCGAACAACTCATCAGTATTTTGTGGAGCACGCCATTTCCCAAGGTATTACTATAACGTACCACTAGATATTGATTTAATTTCTCGAAAACAAGTATTTCTGTCAGTTTCAATCTAGATACGAATTCAAATTATGTTAGTAGTCTAGTCAACAAATGATTTTTTGTTCAACTTCTTACAGCTGTCTTGAAAAAAATATGAGCGAGTTGTCATTCGATCCGGAATAGCATGTAGATGTTAGAATGAAAATCCGCTCGCGAAACTTGTAGGAGTTATAAACAATTTATTTTTGATATCTAAAAAAAATTCAAGAAGAGGAGGAACTTTCCTAAAAAAAATGTCACAACTCTCAGAACTGTAGGTTCAATATTTATAGTTTTCTCAGATGGGAAAATACGGCCGAAAACAGGTAATCTTGCTTACGCAAGTCACGTCTATTAAGGACACTTTGACAATAAACTGTAACCACTCTCTCTTTTTATATGCCCGAGCTAGCTGAGAGAGGTTATATATATTGGTTCTGGTAAGTTCACAGTAATAACAACAATATTAAATGAAGGAATTTACTTCTTTGTTTCCATTTACAAAGAAGACTTATCTTATCGTTTTATAATCTTCTGTCGACGTTTTACTGATCATCATTTAGGTAGATTGTATTCTCAGTTGATTGCCTATTCTTGTCCCCACGCTTGGAAGTTTTCGTCCATGGTTGCTTTGTATTTCTAGATAAGGTTATATTGTAGCTCCAGTTAAAGTTTCTTTATGGTTCCAGCCAAAGTGTTTTCTAGCTCCAGCCACACTGTTTTCAAGCTCCAGCCAAAGTGTTTTCTAGCTCCAGCCAAAGTGTTTTCTAGCTCCAGCCAAAGTGACGTCAATCAGACGCCACAGATAATTAACAATTTCAATATATTGACTATTCGTTGAATAGATACTTATCGAATATAATTCGAAACTTAACGAAGTGAGAGAGGTTGCTTCCTCAACAAGTATTTGCGAAAAGGGAAGATATTTCACGTGTATTTCAACTCAACCTATACCCCTGTTCGTACGCAAGTCATTCGCGACTAGACGAGTCTATTATAAAGGTGAAACAAAAGTATTTGAACGAGTCCAGTAAGGTAGCATTTACTAGCATGTATCACGGTATTTTAATCAACAATTCAGTGGCGGCGGTTAAGCAGACAATTTTCACGTTACAAAACATTATGCAACCATATTAAAAATTAAGAAATGAAAAAATTCAGGCACTTACTAGATGAACAATAATTCGGCGGCAAAAAAAATTTATCGTGATTTTTCAATTAGTAATTCAATAGTTAATTGATAATTTTTTGTTGCTAGAACATGAACATTACAATTGTAATAACTGTCAAACTATAAATTGGAGATTTTTTCCTTTCTTGGAGCAAGTTTCAAAAGGTTTCAAAATAGTTCCTCGTTGAAAAAATTTAAAAAATTCAATTTTTCAGTTCTGCATTAACAATTTACATAGTGGCAGAATTGAAAACTTCAATTAATCATAAAAAAATGTTTCAATTATCTTATAAACAACGAATTGATTTATAACAATTTTTTAAACTATAGGAAATGAGAATTTGAAAAATCATTGCCATGCAGCTTCCGATAATAAAAGCGGATCATTTATATTATTAAAAACTTTTTTATTTCATTTCGCAACTAGGTACTCTAATTTTCAATAAAAAACAAAAAATTTTAAATTTTTTCATCGGAGATCTGTTCTGAAGCCGTTTCAAAACAGCTCCAATAGAGGAAAAAATCTCAGATCTATAGTTTAACAATTATCACACTCGCAATGTTCATGTTCAAGCAGCAAAATATTATTTATTAAGTATTGCATAACTAATTGAAAAATCCATAAAAACTTTTTACCGCCGAATTATTGTTATTTAAACTTCCCAGTAAGTGGCTGAATTTTTTTTTCCTCCTTTTTGTATTTAATATGGTTAAATAATGTTTATTGTTAAAGTGTCCTAAATGGGCGTGACTCGCGCAAGCCTTTTCCATAAACTGTTACCTAGAAATTGTATATCTCAACTTTTGCAATAGAAAGAACTTTGTGAACACATCGCTTCTTCCCAGATTAAAAGTATGCAGTACTCATACACATCCTCCACATTCGCAAATCTAAACATGTATACCTTCAGTTGATATCATAAGTCTGAATTGTCAATTTTATTTTGTTTTAGGTATAATGCAACAAGATAACGCAGAACAAGTGATACTAGATCCTAAATTGATAGCGAAACACTACCTGAGGACGTGGTTCTTCCTTGATCTAATTTCGTCCATCCCCTTAGATTATATATTTCTTATATTCAACCAAGTGAGTATAGTTATTATTTATTTAAAAATAGTTTCAAATTTTCGAACATGATATATTAAAATTTCATAATAATACTATTCTCGTATTGTAATATTTCATTTCTAAATGAAAAATGAAAATCAGAATTAAAATAGATAAAATGGTAGTGATTCCATTGGACAAGGGTTGTTTTTCAGGTTGTCAAACAAAGTAGTCAGAAGTAACACAATATAGGTATATAGAAGGGTAATATTTCATTCTCAAGGTGGGCAAAAAGAAAACTAGATTTTATTATGTTTATTATCACAAAATATTACAAAAATATATTCTTTTATTGCAATTTCAGTCTATCGACCATCATCGAGCCGATTAGGTTTGAAACAAAATAAAAATGGTTGTCTTATATACAGATATCGCTTATCCAGGAAATTCTAGTACGATTATTAGAGATAATAACTTTCGAAGAATATACATTAATGGCAGGTTATGAAAATGAGATTTTCAACTTGACAATTTGAACATTCTTAGAATACATTATATAGGCCAAGCTACAGAGATTTTTTCATGTAAAAAGTGTTAGAAGAAAACCAGCTGCGCCATTGTTTGTAAAATAGTTCCATATGATATAGTGATGTGTTTTTTACTCGACTTTATTATTTATAACTTTGTTATTAACAATTCTATGCAAAAAATACCGTTTTTTTTATAGGTTTTTTGCTTATAAAATTGAAACTATCAGAGTAATCGTGATGGTGTCAATAGACTAATTGTAGAAAATGAAAAGACGAAGAAAATGAGAGGTTGGACGACTCGATCAGCCCCTCAGTTTAAGAGAAAATCGGATAACTGGCCAAAATGCAGTTTTTTCAAAAATTCATAACTAGGTTATTTTTTGAGCTGTAGCGTAGATCCTCCGGTCAGTATCAGTTATTAACATAAACTTTATTTGCGCGAAGAGCAGGAACTGTCCGATGCATAGTTTTTGATCTGTGGCTATTTGAATATTTTACTATACAATTTCCAGAAGACCTGAATGCGACAGGTATGGTCCGATTTCAACTTACAAAAAAGATTTTGAAATTAGAATTCTCATAGTTCAAAATGTTCATCTTGATTTAAATATATATATATATATATATATATATATATATATATATATATATATATATATATATTGAATATTGAAATATGAAAATTTTCGGCATTTGGCGTTTCTGTTTGGCCTAAATGAGGTATCTATTGGTTTCTGATAGATGGCTCTAAAATTTTTTCGCAGTTCATCAGTGCTCTTCTTAGAAACTATCAGATGGTTTTGTGGATTCGGTGTCGTTGCCCGCTCGGTCGATGTACACGGTACAGTACTGATAAGCTCATTACAGAACAGAACAGACTGTCTAGTTTTCTCTCGTATGTGACGCCGACGTCGAATGCTCTAACATTCTTCCTTGAAGGATGAATGGGAAGTCCATGTCGTCGGATCTCATGAAATTAGATTCGTTTGAGGGTTGATATATTTTTCGGAGTTTCAATTTCTTTATATATATATATATATATATATATATATATATATATATATATATATATATATATATATATATATATTATATATATATGTATATATATATATATATATATATGTATATGTTATATATATATATATATATATATATATATATATATATATATATATATATATATATATATATATATATATATATATATATATATAAATATATATATATACAGGGCTATTCAAATTCGAGTCTATGCATGGGGATTTCGATATAAGAGATAGAGGGTGGGTTAAATGGGGCAAAGTGGCGTATTTTAGAGGTTAATTATATGAATGAAAAAAATCTGACTTAGCTTCTTTAGTTCTGGAGTTATACAGGAAAAATCGAAAATTTCGATATTCTTCTTTTACCTATAGGTACCTTTTTATTTTAAAAATTTTTTCAAACAAATTGTCACTTTGCCATTGCAACTTTTTGTAGGCTATCCAAATATCTAAATAAAAATTATATACAGGGTATCTTATAAATTGGGCCACCCTCAACATTTAACTTTCAAATACGGACCTGTATTTTTTATTGCATTTTTTTTAATACCAAGAGTCATGTTTCACATTGTCTTAGTATTTTCATCTGAATTACAGAGTGTTTTGGAAATATTGAACTATAACTAGTAAAATTTCAAAATTTTTTTTTTTATTTCAGCTGTAATTTTAAAAAATATCATAGAATAAGGTATAAGAAGCTAGATCAGATTTTTTAAATTTATATAATTGATCTCTGAAATATGCTACTTTGCTCCCATTTAATCATCCCTCTATCTATTACCGTTATCGAAATCCCCATGTATAGACTCAAATTTGAATAGCCCTGTATATACATATATATATATATATATATATATATATATATATATATATATATATATATATATATATATATATATATATATATATATATATATATATATATATATATATATATATATATATATGTTCAGAAAGATTTCCGCGGTCGGAAGTATTCGAAAAACTTGGTTCACGGAATGAACCGCGTGAAAGATTTGAAAAATCTCGACGTTTCGGCTCCTTCAGGAGAATTAGAAGGGAAATAATTCAGAATCGTGGCCTCAATCTGCCTACTCCACGATTCGAATTAGGAGGAATCGGAAACAATACGATTGCATGGTCTCAACCTACCTACTCCACTAACCGTACTGCTTCCTGTCAACTCTGAAGTCTCAACCTGCCTACTCTTCAGAGTCAACTGACGGGCCAATCGTCGCGTGACCGTATTTATAGGGGAGGGGGGCGGGTACTCACGCTCATCAGTGCGGGATGCACTCTGATTGGGCGTTACATGGCGACCACTGAGAAGTGGTTTCCATGTTTCCGACCGCGGAAATCTTTCTGAACATTTTATACGCCTCTACGGAGAGGAATTTCTTTCAATCACAAAATCCTATTCTTCCCTTTTATCCCGAAAACATCGTCTCCTCTGTGACCTCACTTTTCTGAAATCATGTCGTGACCATCGTGTCATTCCCAAATTTCTACAGCTCAAGCATCATACAAAATCCCCCTCCATAACCCGAATTCTCAATAGAACAAGTTTTGCCCTCCTTAGAGATTCCATTCACACTACCAGACGCAACCTAAATCACACTAACGAACTACTTCTCAAAACTTTCCATCACCTTCACTCTTTCCACGTCCATCCAATCCTATGGGATACTTTTGATCGCCTATCCAACTCCAAAGCACAACATCTTTCCGACCAATAGACCCTAACCCAGAAAAATAAACTAGCCAAACTCATCAATTCCCAAAAACTCCAAAAATCATCTTCATCTTATACCTCCTCCATTGTTCACAATTATTCTGACACCCCAATTTCCGAGATCGCGACAAAAGCACTCTCGAAAGATTTCAACTATTCCATCACACCTAAATCCATCCCCATAGAAACTATTATCTCCCAAACAGAAGAAGCAATTTCCCATCTTCCAACAGATCAAGCAGAAACTGCCAGGCATGACATCGCCAAAATTCTTCGGCCACCCCGTCCCAACCTCACTTTTTCTGAGAGGCAATCTCTCAAAGAACTTTACAATAACCAAAATCTAGTCGTCCTCCCAGCCGATAAAGGCAATGCCACTGTCATTCTTAACACTTCTTCCTACCTCGATAAAATGTCCAATCTTCTAGACACCCCGACTATAAGCGTATCCCTCATGACCCGACAACATACCTGGAGAAAACCACAAAATCTCGTATCAACCAATCGAATCTGCCACCTGAAATAAAAAGTCTCTAATCCCAAGAGAAAAATCTTCAAGAACCCTTCGAATTTATGGTCTACTTAAAGTTCACAAGCCTAATATTCCACTTCGACCCATTGTCAGCGCTTACAATTGTCCAACACATCCTCTTGCGAAATATCTCGCCAAAACCCATCAACCCCTTGCCGAACAAACCCAGTCATACGTCAAAAACTCTTTTCACTTCATAGAACTCCTCAAAAGTATTGATATTACCCCAACAGATCTCCTTGTTAGTTTTGATATTGTCTCCTTATTTACAAATATCCCCATTGAAGAAACACTTTCCATCCTAGACAAGATACATCAAATATCCCCAGACAACCTATCCCTGATCAAACACTGCATGGCCAACACTTACTTCATCTTTCAAGGCAATTTCTTCAGACAAATTAAGGGAGCCCAAGTGGGATCCCCTCTCTCCCCCGACATAGCCAACATTTTCATGGAACATTTCGAAACCCAAGCTTTCTCGTCATTCGACCTTAAACCATCATGCTGGCTACGTTATGTAGACGATGTCTTTGCGATCTGGCCCCATGGCGGAGACTCGTTGCTCCACTTCTTGAATCATTTGAATGGCATACATCCAAGTATCCAATTCACAATGAAAGTGGAAAACGATGGGTCTCTGCCATTCCTCGATGTCATGGTCAAAAAACTTCCATCCCAAGGCTTCTCCTATTCAGTTTATCGTAAACCCACCCATACAAACCGTTATCTGAACGCCCAGTCTCATCACCATCCTTCTCAACTTAACTCTGTAGTTAATACCCTAATCCACCGCTCCATTCGACTATCTGACGACGAACACCGTGAATCAGAACTCAATACTCTAAAACATATATTATTACAGAACGGTTACAACACATATCAAATCAACAAGAACATACGCAAACACACAAACATCACCCCACCTCTACCTCCTTCCAATCCCACTGAACAAGAATCTAAACCTAAATTATTTCTTCCTTACATCAAAGGAGTAACAGATAAGATCGCAAGATCTCTCAAAAACACGAACATCAAAACAATATTCACCACTCAACAAAAACTCTCCCATCTGGTCAGATCCGTCAAAGATAAAATTCCAAACGAAAATCACGGTGTTTATGAGATTCCCTGTTCCAATTGTCCTCGTTCTTATATAGGACAAACAAACCGACGAATTCAGGTCCGTGCCAAAGAACATTCACTTTCAGTAAGACACTCAGATATCTCCAACGCCCTTTCCCAACATCACACCCAAACAGGCCACATTATCGATTTCCCCAATACAAGAACTATTGCTCCCGTCCGATCTTTCAAATCCCGAATTTTCCGTGAAGCTGTAGAAATAGAAAAACGTCCAAATTGTTTGAACACCAGAGATGACAGTCACAGACTCCCATCAGCATGGAAACCACTTCTCAGTGGTCGCCATGTAACGCCCAATCAGAGTGCATCCCGCACTGATGAGCGTGAGTACCCGCCCCCTCCCCTATAAATACGGCCACGCGACGATCGGCCCGTCAGTTGACAAGAGTAGGCAGGTTGAGACTTCATAGTTGACAGGAAGCAGTACGGTTAGTGGAGTAGGCAGGTTGAGACCACGCAATCGTATTGTTTCCGATTCCTCCTAATTCGAATCGTGGAGTAGGCAGATTGAGGCCACGATTCTGAATTATTCCCTTTCTAATTCTCCTGAAGATGGCTTCGCAAATGGAGCCGAAACGTCGAGATTTTTCAAATCTTTCACGCGGTTCATTCCGTGAACCAAGTTTTTCATATATATATATATATATATATATATATATATATATATATATATATATATATATATATATATATGTTTATATTGATTACTTACAATGTTAGAAAATTCAATCGAACTGTTTTGATAAATTCATAAAAAGTGAACTAGGTAACTGTTTTGTTTTTCACCTCAAGTTCCAGGACTATGGAGATAGTTTCCAGATCTTACACGCAGGGCGAGCACTACGAATACTTCGACTAGCCAAATTGCTTTCGCTTGTCAGGCTTCTCAGGCTGTCCAGACTCGTCCGTTATGTCAGCCAATGGGAGGAAGTCTACGTAAGTACTGCAGTTTGGATTTACTAACATAGTTGCTATTGCTTTCACGCAATGTGTGTTAAAAAGATTGGGTGAAAGTGAAATGATTTTCATACAATAATAAACATTTCGAAAAGTACACGAATTCGAAAGTACTAAACGTGAATTCTATTGAAATTATATGCAAATCCAAATTTGAATATCGATTATATCTTTCGTTCTAGAATTTCATGGAAATTACTGGATGTTGATCATATCGATTTTTAAGTTCATGGTATTCAATGTGATAGTTGAACACCAAGATGTTGTGCCAGGAATGAAACACATAAAAGCTATGTTTCTAAACTGTAAATTTCATTTTAGATTCTACTGTCCTAAATATTTAATGGAAATGATGAGACCAACTTATTTCTTGGCTTCACTCTGAACAATATAATATGTTTATGTTTCAAACATAAAAACTTGAATATAGTAACCTTTTTTATAGTTCATTTAGTAATCATATTGTTTTATAAGATACCAGATATACTCTCAAACCAGAACTGATTTTTTTAATATTTATTATAAGAGCAAGCATGCGTGTGTATTTGGGATTATAATTTTTCTTGGAAGGAGTGGGACGGGACGCACATTTTCTCTATATGCGTCTTATTCTAGATACAAAATTTGACCGTGTCATATTTAACTATCCATTTTAAAATGGAAAAGTACTCAAATGGCTAACATAATAAACATAAATTTAGTATTTTATTTTATTTCTAAATCAGCTTCATCATGGCTCTGAAGTACGAAGTTACTAAATTTATTATATATATATATATATATATATATATATATATATATATATATATATATATATATATATATATATATATATGTATATATGAATATATATATGGGAAAATTTTGAGCTCAAAATCTGAAGATCTAACCCAATTTGCATATACAAAATATTTCTCTTTACTGATTTACAGGGTGTTTTATTTAGATTATTAAAAATTAATTTTGTTCATTACTTTAATGCTGCTTGACATTTCTTTATGATATTTTGCAGTAAGTTAAATTAGTTTGGGACACATCAAATAATAGTAAAGAAGACTTTCTCGCTATCACCAGTGGCGTACGGCAGAGGCACGGGAAGAGTTCTCGTTTACTTAATTCTACGCCACTGGCAGAATTGTCATTTTAGTATGATTTTCCGATTCTCCAATATTTCCTCTGTAAATAAAGCCCTCTTTTTTCGTAACGCTAGAGCCACTTTTTTTCGAAATATTTAACGTTGAACATATGGCTGCACAATTCTTTCAATTTTTATGTACTTTTATGTCTTCTTTACTATTATTTGATGTATCCCAAACTACTTCAACTTACTGCCAAATATCATAAAGAAATATCAAGCAGCATTAAAGTAATGAACAAAATAAATTTTTAATAATCTAAATAAAACACCCTGTAAATCAGTAAAAATATTTACACATATTAATGAATCACCCTGTATATATATATATATATATATATATATGAAAAACTTGGTTCACGGAATGAACCGCGTAAAAGATTTGAAAAATCTCGACGTTTCGGCTCCTTTTGCGAAGCCATCTTCAGGAGAATTAGAAGGGAAATAATTCAGAATCGTGGCCTCAATCTGCCTACTCCACGAATCGAATTAGGAGGAATCGGAAGCAATACGATTGCGATTACGATTCCTCCTAATTCGATTCGTGGAGTAGGCAGATTGAGGCCACGATTCTGAATTATTCCCTTTCTAATTCTCCTGAAGATGGCTTCGCAAAAGGAGCCGAAACGTCGAGATTTTTCAAATCTTTTACGCGGTTCATTCCGTGAACCAAGTTTTTCAAATACTTCCGACCGCGGAAATTTTTCTGAACATATATATATATATATATATATATATATATATATATATATATATATATATATATATATATATATATATATATATATATATATATATATATTTATTCAGAAATATTATTTATAAACGTCAATTGACTGCTCGCTTAACACTTGGAGGACCATTGAACGACACTGGAATTTCAGAAATTAAAGAATAACCACTTTGTGGATTTAGATAATCCAGAGATATTGCATTTACTGAACCAAGGAAAGAAGTGACCTTTTAAAAGATTAAGAGATTACGTCCGCCAGCTCCAGGAACTTACCCACCACTAATGACCAATTAGACATTAGGATATCCCCATTCATTAAAGCATTAGTAGAAATGGATAGATTTCTGCAATTTCAGAACAGAAATCTCTTTTTTATTGGTTAATACCGATAAACATATATTTCAAGTAAATATAGCAATTTTAGTAGAGTCAAGGCGAATGTTTTACTTAGGTAATTGAATTAATCACTCAAACCGTTCAAGAATATTACAACTTTTGTACGTTTCACTGAATTGATGACAATTTTTTCTAGACTCTTTTTGGGTACGATATTAATCATCAACCTTCAAATTTTCCATAAGAATCTAAACTGAATGTGCACATAGCCGCATCTAAAGTTGAGGTTGAAACTCATCATAAGTAGAAAAATCTCCCACGGAAAGTTTATAAGTAATCCGACAGATCTTTCGACTTCAGGAAGTACTTCGGATATAATATTCCCTAATATTTTATTAAAGAGTTATTTCACGAAGTTCATATTTTATATTTCTTCAAGATATCGATAAGAACTGTGTATATATATGTTGAACAAATAAGGTATATTCTATGATTTAGAATGGCCAGGTACTCTTCAGACCGATTCAATAAAAAATATACGAATAAACTGTATGACGACGTATTGACGGCTTCTCATCTTAATCCTTTCCAGATGAATTCGTTTTTTCGTCCATTTTATGTTATACTCATGTGTATACTCTCTTAATTGTAGTATCGTATAAAATATTTAAAGGATAACAAACTAGTGTGATAGTTATGTTCAGAACGCTACATTAATATTGATATATTTAAGTAAAACTCTTCACCTGATAATTATTGGCTCTGTTATTATTTTCTACAACAATGGAGATACATCAAGAAAATTGAATAATTGAATTTGGATTGATATAATACAGGTGATTTTTTGAATTGTTATTATTTCATAATGTTGTGATGATTTTAAGCAATGCCATAAACATTCTTATGTTTAATTTTGACAAAATCAGCCGTTAAATAGATACCATGAAAATCATTTTACTTCACCCTATATATTTATGTATGAAACTGTATCTAGAACGGTAAACCAGGAATTAGGAGAGAAAGCTGATTAGTAAATACAATACGAAACGCAACCTTATTATGGTGAAATTTCGCAATTGCTTCCAATTTTTGGAGAAGGCATCGCCACGTCCAAAACCTCAGTTGTCTTGAATTCGCATGATCATAAAAAATGTTCGTAAAGGCTCTAAGTTCGAGAAGTCGTGATTTTGCTTAACTAACAATTGATACATAATGAGTCACATATCAATGAAAACAGGTTCTCGTACTATAAAGTACTAATTTTATGTTGACATAATAGTGAAGGCAGTAACATGATATCTAAGTTATCCTCAAAATATCTATAACTATGTCATTTGAATAATTCAAAATTGTTCGACTACTTCAATATATCATGAATTGAAATTTGTTGTTTCAGTTTATTCTTTGCTGTGATCATTTCAGTGTAATGATTGTAGATTCCAAGAACTCAGAAATATTAATATAAATTGTTTGTTTGCAGTACCTTACTTGATCTTGGAAATCTATGCAGTCATTATTTTAAATTATCAATAAGTGATTGATTTCGTTCAGGGTTTCAGTTGACTGTCAATTTTGTTAAACATTACTGTTCTTGATGGTCTTACAGTAAGTGAGTCCTCCAAAAGTTTTTATTGTTTCCATACGAAATCAGTAACTGATATATATATATATATTTATATATATATATATATATATATATATATATATATATAATATATATATATATATATATATATATATATATATATTTATATATATATATATATATATATATATATATATATATATATACTATATATATATATATATATATATATATATATATATAATATATATATATATATATTTACTATCTATATATATATATATATATATATATATATATATATATATATATATATATATAATATACTATATATATATATATATATATATATATATATATATATATATATATATATATATGTATATATATATAAACAAGTAGACAAGTAGTCAGAATACGTTTTTCAGGCGATATTTTCATAGTTCCAACTGAAGACCTCACATCTCAAAACCAATTCATAATACCAAATTTGACCAAGTACCTAATTCTTTCTGAAAAAATTTGGATTTCATAATATATTACTATATATGTCTGCAAGTCACATATAAGAATTGAGCAGACATTTTTGCGACTCATTTGAAGATGTTATTGATATTATAGGGTATTAATTCTGTTTTATGGGCATCGAATATAAGACAACGATAGTGTTTTGGATAAATGCATGGGCGTAATTTGTTAGAGACAACAGAAATGATAGGAATTTCGGAAATTTTTTGAAAGATTAGAATAACATGATTCAAAGCTTTTTGAGAGAATGTTATGTTCGTGTTCTTCATTTTTCCTCAACATTCTTTATTATCATTTGATGATAAAAACCAATCTTTGAAACAAATACCCTAAAATGAAACTTTTGCTTAAGTTTTTTTGTATCTGGACCTGTTTTCGTCTTCAAAAATGAGTATAAATCACAAAACATCACCAAAGGAAAACTTTTCTTTGGATAACATAATATTCTTTCATCTTATTATCATCACAATTTGGTAGAAGGAGTGCTATAAAATTGATAACTAAATATAAATGAAACACGTGTGTTTACTTTTTTTCCCTGTGTTCAATTTTTCGTATAAATAGATTGTTTTGTGATATCATAATTTAGTACGAGATGAAGTCAATGTTATGACGAAACGCGTTTACTCATTATATTTTATTTAAACCTGTGAAAAGTTAGTTTTTTATTTCTTTATGAAGTAGTGAAAAGAATCATAAATAACATTTTGTAGATTAATGGACGAGGTTATCAAATTGGTCGCATTATAAATGTTCTCCAGGTTTATAGGTTATGTCCGTTTGATGTCTGATCAATTAAACCTGAAGCTCATTTTTCATTTGTGGATAAGATAACTTCGACGTTGATTGTGTGTCATTAAATGGATAAAATTAACTTTTCTTTACTCATGCGGAAAAGACTTTCCCTCACTAGTGCGGAAAAGCACTACTTTTCACAGTAAAATGCGTGCGGAAAAGTGCACTTCGCTCGTTGATGAGAAAAATTTCAATCATTTCGGTGGTTGCATTTAGCACTTTCAAATCACGCCCATGGATAAAGATGCGCCAGCCTGGGAGTAAGACATTTTAGACATTTTGTATGAATTTCCCCTACTGAGCTAAATATAAGCTGAATGGGGGAGATCAACGAATCATAAATGGGAGATTAGAAAAAGCGAAGTCGAAATAGTTTACTTAAGCTTCAGGCTTTTTGCATCAGCTGAGGCCCATAGCTTTAAACGACTGTGCTGAGCACCTACCCGTTGAATCATCGCACTAGATTTAATCTTGATTTGACAAAAGTAGGTACGCTGAATATCATCGAGTTGAAACAATATTGAGTATCATCTCATTTTCAACTGAACTGGATCTCCTCTTCTATTCTCACCTATTCAGTAACTTTTCTATTTGTTCTACTACTTACTTATTACACATGCACCTAGACACAGTTGCCTTCAAATTATTCAGTTTGAAGTATTCAATTGATTTAAATATCACTTTTGCCTCACGATATTTCAAAAACTTTGACTAAATCTAAATGAAACTAATTCCTGGAATTAATTTCAATTGATTATAAGGAAATAATACACTCATTCCATATTCGATTTATAATTATACTCATCAATTTATTCAACCTTTAATCAAAATATGTTATGAAGTCAGTATTTTTTCTTGCTTTTCTGATCGATAATGAATCGAATTACTATATATTATCAAAGTATTCGCAATACTGCTACTTTTTTTAATTAAATACTTTAGGGATTCTATTGATCTTATAGTATTTCTTGATATTGTAGGGTACCCTTTTTTGATAAAGCTACTATTCACTCGATTCAATAACTGAAGGATTTGACCAAATAAAGATAAAATAACAATATTGTTTTTTCCTATCGGATACACCCATTACTAGCGTAGGTTTAAAAAATCCGAATGCCAAAGAATTATCTCCATTGAATTCAGTTATAGATTGTCATGATGGTAAGGATTATATCTTAAAATTTTAACGCATATAATCAGTTTCTTTGAGAAATTATTTACAAAACAAAACTACGTACTTATTTTCAAGAAATTTACACTAAATTTGATTGCATTGTCCTGCAGTCTTCCGCTCTACCAAGGCTTGTTCCGACTGTCCGAGCTCTGGCAGAAGATGTGTAGATAAAGGGTTACTAGTTTCATTCCTCCCTCAAGTATTTGTGAGGAGGCGGGCTACTTGAGTTATAAGAAGGAAATCCCGTTGTTACATCTTAAACTAGTAAGCCTAGTACTTAGGTACGCTGGCTAGTATTTATGAAGTCCCGGGTTCTATCTAGTTGTAGAGAGATCGCCTACGCCCGAAATAGGGTACGGCACCGGAAGAAGGGTTCTATCTCTGGCGCCGACTGGTCGCTTATAGGTTTTTTTTCAGAGGTTTCCTCATGGCTTGAAGTAAGTCACTGCTTGCATACTTACAAGGCCAATGCTGACCCAGTTTTATTCCTCTGAACCCTACCCATACTTCCTATGTTCCATAAATATCCCGTCTCACCTATCCTCAATGCACTTGTACATATAAGTTCATCCTCTGATCTGGCTGAAGGAGTTAATCCCAAACTCAAGCTGCCCGCCTCCCTGACGCATACTTCAGGGAGGAATAAAACACGTGTGTTTCCTTTTTGATTTTTGGCTAGATCATGAGATGCAGTTGTATGTACAAGTGTATCAAAGAAGGGTGAGACTGAATTATTCAAGGATGAGAGTACTTGAGAAGAGGTACACAATAGGAATATTCTCCCAAAATTCGCTTTGAAAAGTTTTTACTTACGCCATTACAAAACTATGGCTGATCAGTGAACTTACCTATGAGGAAACCTCTGAGAAAAACTCTTGGCAGACGAATCGACTACGAGGTAGGAACTTGGAGCCTTCAGAATGCTAATTAACGCACTAGATTGCTCGACGTTGGTGAAAGAGAAACATGCTTCAGCATATAATAAAATTCGTTGTAAATTTCTTGGAAACAGGTGTTTATTTTTGTTCCTAATTGAGATGAATTCACATTCAGTATTCATACTTGATAGTTACTTTCATATTTCAACTTTCATTTACACTTAATTCGTAGTAACGAAAGAAGCAAGCTGCTGGTTCTTAGAAACTGAAAATTCCTAATAAATTACGTTTATTATCATATTGAAAATATGAAAAGAACTTCCTCAGATGAAACAATTTTTTTGGAATCAATTACATAAAATAAATAACTATACTTGCTAAAGGATTGAATTTTAATTTTTCTTGAACAGATTGTGAGCGTTCAATGAAAAACTGCATAGATTTATAAAGTATGCACAGATTCAAAAACTACTCTTCGAAAAGTTTGAAAAGCATGATTTCGTTTCTTATACGATATATATCCTAAGAACTATACAGATTCTTTTCATTTCAATAGTATAAAATGCTCATTATATATTTATATGTAAGTTTCTCTAGAAATATAACACAATGTGATCAAGATTGATAGAAATCATAAAAAAATGCAAATCAATTTTTTATAACGAAAATTATAAATATATAACCTATTTTATGTGAAAATACTTTTTTAAATGTACATATTATAAATTTTTTTTTGTTTCTTTGGGTTCCAAACATCTTGATTAATTATTTGAATATATAAATTGAAATATATAATGCTAATAGCTTTTTAAAGATTGTTTTATAAAGGGTTTCTGTTCATCCAAATAAATTTGTAATTTTCAATCATGTACTGACCTTGTCAAAAACGTTTCGATCAAAGTGGGCAAATTTCTTAATGCTCTAGAGATCAGTCTATGAAACAAATCACACAAATTCAGTGACAATCATGAACGGTATATATCATGCTAAGAATATGAATGACAAATCTCAAACATCTCTATGTTACAAAACAAGAAGTTTATTTTTTGAAACAAATGTAAATTTGTTTCTTATTTGATGTTTTGAAAAAAAATAAGCAAATTCAAAACACTGGTGGTTTTATGTATAGTGTGTGTATCAAAAATTTCCAGAAAAAAATATTTTTTTAAAAATCGTTGAATTGCTTGATTGTTCACAAAAAAGTTTGTGATATTCTGTGTTTAGAATATTGGTGAGCCTGATCTATACCTACAGTTTTCTTGAAGTATTTTAAACTATATACACATTAATAGCGCCTATTTTTCGAAATTGTTAGTTGATTTATCTGACACGGGATAATTTATAGAGTGATGCAATCAAGATCAAATTATGAGAAATATACAAGTTGACCATGGTCAATTTAATATACTACGTAAAGTGAACAAGGAAGATTATTCAATAATTTAAAGAATTATTAGACTACTTTCCAAAGGAGATATATCAAAAACATAGTAAACGTAATTTGTTTCGAAAATACGTGCAGGGCAGTATGCTTTAAGATCAAAGAATATCAGTTTCAGAAACTTCCAATATTATCAGTAAATATGATGGTGATAAGAAAATTGAAAAACAACTTTGACCTCAAGAATTATCCAAATTGTGAATGTTAATTCAAAATTCATATTACAGACATATAGTCCAGTAACTTTATACATCACAGCATGCGTCAAATCCGGTAGTTCTGATTTTTTGTTTATGATGTTGGCCTAATGAATAACCCAAGTTTGTGACCCCGAGCGCCGAACGCAACTTCGTCAAAAATAGAAAACACTGCTAAAAAAAATCGATTTTTGCGATTATAACTCCATATAGTTTTTGGAAATAAATTTTCGATAAGTTTTCAAAGTAGACTAAACTGGCTACAATATAATACTAAAATTGTCTCTGTAGACCCAATACTTTCCGAAATCAATCCTTTCAAAATTTATCATTGTTTTCGAACAAATCGCATTTTTTTGCGATTCCGTCGTTCTGAATGAATTTTGACCCAGATTATACTATCGAAGCCCTGTACTTTTATGATGGGACGTTAAAAAGAAAATGGGAAGTATGAACGATGATGTTTAAGCTAAGTGCGAATAATGAAGTAAAAAAGATAAGTACAACAAAAGTCATGAAGTTTATTCGTTGAGAAATTGAGTAATATTCAGAGTCCAACAAATTGAATTAATTTAGCCCTTTTGGAAGGACCCGGTTGAGGTTCGTCCGTTCTGGATCGACGTATTGGGATGGCATATCCCCATCAGGGGATGGTGATGAATCGTCAACGTCTTGTGTCCACAAGTCATCCTCCATTTTGACATCAGACAGATCGTCGCCTTCTGGGATATCTAGTACTGCAACATCAGGTATATTGTCACAAGAGGCCCCGCTGCAGTGCCTCAAGACTGATGAGCATTGTTATCCTGCCTTCCTGCAGCTGCACATGTTCGCACAACCCGTGGTCCAGGTGCAAGAAATCATCCGCAAGAAGTGTTGTGGGGTTGCATCTCTTGTCATCATTTTGGGGATAAGGCATTGTGGTGTGGATATCCAGCCCCAGGAGCGCACTTGACCTTCACTTAAAGTATCCTTTCATATAAAACACAAACCAACGCTGGAACTGGGATCAGACATTTCGTAGATTTTGAGTTCAAACATCACTCATGCTATGGGCTTTTATCAACGTGAAAAACTTGAAAAATTATAAACTTTGAAAGGATTAATCTGAAAGTATTAGATTCACAAAGACAATTTTCGTATCATATTGTAGCAAACTTAGTCTACTTTAAAAACGTATTTGAACATTTTCTTCATAAACTAGTCCTTTACGGTTATAATCCCAATGCGTTCGGCGCTCGAGATCATAAGCAAGTCTGCAAAAAATCAGAACTACCAGATTTGATGCATACTACCCCATAGTTTCAGGCGACAAAGTTACTGGATCAATATTACATTTTCAAATTGCGTTATATTTTTAGATCAATTTTCTGAAATATTTTAAATTCTAAATTAATTTAGATATTTCAGATTCTTGAGAAAGTCACGAATTTCGTAACGTCCTTGTTATTGCAAAAATAAAGAAATAATCAAAAATATTAACACAGACACGAACATATATATATATATATATATATATATATATATATATATATATATATATATATATATATATAATCAATCAATTTGGAGTCATGGTAACTCCACTTGTCTCTTAGACGAAGTTCTACAGCATAATAAGATTTTTTCCAGTTTAATCCAAACGCTTTTGCAATAACTGTGCATGGCATTTAATTGAAGTCGCATATGTTGAAGTTCGCAGTTGACTGCTGAAAATATCGTGAGGCATTTAAATTCATCAAACTAAACCGTTAGCTTATTACGCTGCACAGATACCTATGTACCAGCACCCACCTAGGAGGCAAGCACAGTATGCTCCTGACGGCACCTTAATACCACCAACCACAAACAGGACATCAGAGGTGCTACACAACTCTTCTTCAAATTTCAGTGTGCTTGCCTGTTCGTTCTCGTTAGTAACCAATCGTGTCCGTAGAAAATACCATAACTCCAGAAGTTTAATCTATTCGTTATATGAAAGTTTGAGTATATGAGATGTTAATTTATTTTGTAGCAAATATTTTCCGCAGAAATTACGGCATGTCATATGTAACAAATTTCACGTTAACGCCTTCCAAAAGTTCTCCAAATATTGGATCTGTATAAATACTGTCCTGATTTGCTGTTGTTGAAAGCATCGCTTTCACAGACACACAGCAGGATTATTTGATCCTATTATAGGCCAAGCTACAGAGATTTTTTCATGTAAAAAGTGTTAGAGGAAAACCAACTGCGCCATTGTTTGTAAAATAGTTCCATATGATATAGTGATATGTTTTTCACTCGACTTTATTATTTATAACTTTGTTATTAATAATTTTATGCAAAAAATTGCATTTTTTTAAATTTTTTGCTTATAAAAATGAAACTATCAGAGTAAACGTGATGGTGTCAATAGAATAATTGTAGAAAATGAAAAGACGAAGAAAATGAGAAGTGGGACGACTCGATCAGATCCTTAGTATGAGAGGAAATCGGAAAAAACCGGCCAAAATGCAGTTTTTTCAAAAATTCTTAACTCGCTTATTTTTTGAGTTGTAGCGTAGATCCTCCGGCCAGTATTAGCTATTGATATAAACTTCATTTGTGCGAAGATCAGAAACTGTCCTATGCATAGTTTTTGATCTGTGGCCTTTTGATTATGTTACTATGCAATTTTCCAGCAGGCCTGAATGCGACAGGTATGGTCCGATTTCAATTTACAAAAAAGATTTTGAAAGTAGAATTCTCATAGTTCAAAACGTTCATCTTGGTTTTTCATAAAAACGCTGAGAAATAAGTTAGAAATAAAGCTGAACATGACAAAAAACGGCCGAGCGCGTGAAGATAGTTGTATTATCTGACAACGTTCAGAAATTACTGTCATGTTCAAAATGCCGACGCTATCGAATGTCATACTTCTCCTTGCCTGCTGCTCTACCCCCACTCTTCAACTACTCTCACGCGCTCGGCCGATTTTCGTCATGTTCAGCTTTATTTTTAACATATTTCTCAGCGTTTTTATGAAAAACCAAGATGAACGTTTTGAACTATGAGAATTCTACTTTCAAAATCTTTTTAGTAAATTGAAATCGGACCATATCTGTCGCATTCAGGTCTGCAATAAAATTGCATAGTAACATAATCAAATGGCCACAGATCAAAAACTATGCATTGGACAGTTCCTGATCTTCGCACAAATGAAGTTCATATCAATAGCTAATACTGGCCGGAGGATCTACGCTACAATCAAAAAATAACCGAGTTATGAACTTTTGAAAAAACTGCATTTTGGCCGGTTTTTTCCAATTTTCCCTTAGACTGAGGATCTGATCGAGTCGTCCGACCACTCATTTTTTTCGTCTTTTCATTTTCTACAATAAGTCTATTGACACCATCACGATTACTCTGATAGTTTCAATTTTATAAGCAAAAAACTAAAAAAACGCGTTTTTTTGCATAAAATTGTTAATAACAAAGATATAAATAATAAAGTCGAGTGAAAAACATATCACTATATTATGTGGAACTATTTGACAAACAATGGCGGAGCTGGTTTTCTTCTAACACTTTTTGCACAAAATGCTCACTCTAAATCTCTGTAGCTTGGCCTATTAGTAGTATATTCAAGTTTGAGTTAATCATCGAATTCCTTTATTTTCTACCAAAATTAGTGAACCGAATGCTTCATATAGAAATCAACTTACAGGTGATAAAGAAGTGAACAACGCTAATCTCGAGATCGATGTGTGGTCATATGAATTCGTGTTCTGTTATTGGTGTTCACTGTGATAGGGAAATTAGTTTTAAGGTAGGATCAATAACAGATAACAGAACAGGAATTATTAAAACACGCGTCGATCACGAGTTAGCAAGTTTATTCGAGTATAGTTACGATATCTAGTCAAAATAAAGAGAATTAGTTGAAAGGTATACGTTCTATTATGAGTAAGCACTAAACGACAATGATCTATTTTTACATATAAGTCACGAGTTATGACTCTTTTTATCGGATTCTAATTTAAATTAATTTTTTGACTAAGGTTCGTCTTGAAATTTTTCAGGTTTTGAATTATACTTTTCTTAATTATATTCTAGTCTCTTTTAATGTTATGGTATTTTCAAGGAACGACGTAGGAAAGAACTGTCAAACCAACATCTCGAAGAATGTCAGTGTTAGCAGAGCTAATTAGATAAAAAATAGCATTTTTTTATGTTCAGCAGAATCATACGTATTTCATTAGTGTTGATGAAAATAGTGTCGATAGAAAGAAAAACTAATGAGAGTTTAGAAAAATTTCAGGTTGCGTAATACATTTCGCGTAATTTTTTTTTATTTCAGCTTCCAGAAAATATTTCAAAAGTGTTAGGTAAATTAAATATTGAAATTACGGGTGCTAGAATATCATAGAATCAATAAGAATCTCTTGTCTGCTTCACATTTATTATAGTTCGAATATAACCTCATTTAATACAAATCTATTCATTCATAACAGCACACCTGATATATTACACACCTAATGGAATTCTGTAAATCATATGTAGGAGAATGCATGTGAAATTTCTAAGCAGTCATATATTATTTTATTTCCATACCCCCTACAACTGTAGTAAGGATTTTACGTGATCAGAACTCTTCATTCAGAACAGTTAGTTCAACGAATTATCTAAAATAAATAGAAAAATTTTGTTCTCTGTTTTCAGTAACTGCGGAAAACAAAAGTTGTTTGGTCCTTATACATGGTGAAATCAAAACTTTCAATTGGCAAGTTCAAATAATTCTCTGAAAATTGAATGGGATTTAATATTGCATTTATATTTTCGTGAAATTTATTTTGTTCAGGCAAATGAAAATTATAATGTATACTCTTGATTCAAATTCAAATATACCTTTTTCTTCAATATTTGTTGCACCTAAGTATTGATATGCTTAAAAATATTTTCAGTTTTGTTGTGTTTCACGTAGGTAATTAGATTCAATTTTGTTATTCTAAGTAGATTTGTTAAACGTTCTTTTTCACTTTCTGAAATGTAATTATCCAGTACAACTTATTTTCCTTCTCTATTCAGAAATTACTTTTGAATGTTTCTTTCAAATTTGTTTGACAAAGGTATCTTCTTTTGAAACTAGCATATGTTTGAGGAAGTAAAAGATTCAGGAAAAATTTAAGCTCAATTTCCATGTCTATTTTACGTTATAATTATGAGATTATGATCAACATAAATTGATTTGTAGTTATATAGTTGCATCAATCTGAGAAAAAGTTCTCTATCGGAAAGTTCATTAAAAAAGGTGATTGAAATTCACTTCGTAAGAAACCCAATTAAAAAGATTAGTTTAAAAAATAGGTGAATTTTTTTCTCTTTAATTTATCAATTTCAGTGGAAAATTACAATAAATTTATCTTGTTTATACACCCACGATTTCCATTTTTGATAGGAGAAAGACGTTGTTAAAAATAACCTTTTCTGGTGTAGAACGTTATTTCATTTCATTTTCATTGAATGACTATTTCATTCTATTTCGAAAGTATAGAATTCATCTCTTCTTTCCAACTTTATTAACGTGTTATAGTTGATCTTCGAATTATTGTTATCGAATATTTTCTCTTTTATGGGGTTGTGCTAATGAGAAGCAAGTAGTTAGGTGAAAAACTCCAATCATGGGATTTGTATTGCAATTCTGGACGAAATTGAACCTTTCAAGCAACAATAGCTGCTCCAGCGTAAACTTTTACAACACGAATATGATAACTTAGCTTCTGTGCAGCTGACTAATGATGGAGACGTGTTCTTGCCTGCTGAATGGGAATTAACATCAATTGCTTAAAGATTGAATTTATTGGTTTAGTTAATAATTTTGTTTTCCAATACTAATTTATGTTGGATGAGAGACTTTTTTCATTATTGAAATCAATCTGTTGAGTTACTACTTTGCTGATTTGTTTAAAATTTCAAAAATATGGTGTAGACATTGCAAGAACGTGTTCTGGTTAGCCTTTATTACCAAAATCAAAATCGTGCCCGAGCGGCTGCAAGGATATTTAACGAAAACCATCCTGAACGTAGCGTTCGGCTTAAGTACGTAATGGATTTCGCCAATACCTCAATTTGCAATACTCCGGTCCTTAGATTAGAAGAAGAGGTCCTATGGAGTAGCCTACCCGATCTCCTGAGTTTCCATAAGTTTATCTTTTTCATATAGAAATGCTACACTCCAACATGATTCATCTATTTCATAATAAAAAAACAGAAATTTGAAATTCGATACAAATACCTATTACCTCCACATCGAGGTATCTTATTTCACCCATTCATTTTACATAAAATCAAGGAGAGGATATATTTTCCATATCACCATAATTAAGAAATCCTGAAGCTCATATTTTTGAAATCGTGTTATAAAGGTGTATATAAAAATATTGTAATTATCAATATAAATAATGCAGTAACAAATCACCTCACACTAGTAATTACATTATTATATATTCTGAAATTACTAAATTTCTATGGGACTTATTCTCAGGTTGATACTTCTCAATACTTGTGAATTAAATTTAGTGATTTAAATGAAATTTTCATATCTAAGACGTTATCTTTCTGATAGTTCATTGCTGAAAACGTCAATAATATTCGTTATGATAGTACTACTTACAAAATGAATTAAATTATCAATTTGGCTACGTACTAATTTTGAAAATTCATTAAACCAACTGCTTAGTTCATTACACTGAATTTCTCTTATTTTTTCGTTCTATTTGAACAACTGAATCGTAGCTAGTTGCCCGCATGCGCTAATAAAACCTTTCTGCTTGGCACTGCACCGTACTGTCACTTCCAAAAGTTACTGCTCTATACTTTTGTTTCTACTGTGACTCTCATACATTCTATATAAGTCGTTCTCCTGGAAACTGGCGGGTCACGCTTTCTCTATTACCTGGTGTTCTTCGCTTTTTCTAGATCTTGCAGAATCTCCAAAAAAAGCGAACTGAACGGAGGGGGCGCCTCAGTTCGGACCAGAACAAGTCCGGTTACACCAAAAGCAATCTCATCTTTAAGGTAACCCGCTCGGGCTTGCTTGGCAATGCGCATGACCGACCCGCGGCGCCTCTGCTTCCGCCACGAGCCCTTTAAATCCTTCATACTCCTATCCTGTCCTCTCCTTCAACTCTGTCTTATTTGAAGTATTATAATTAGTCCAGTCAATGACGGTAAAAAAAGTGTAAACTGTGTATTTATCCCATACAGCACCGATTTGTATGAAAATTTGGATTTAGGTTCTACTTAGGTACCATCTATTTCAAAGTCTACCCTGTACCAGGGGTTGCTTTTTCTCTGGGAATAGATGCCACTCCTTCTTGGGATTGAAATATTTTTCAATAAAAATAAGTACGGAAATCAATGAACTGACTAATTCTAAGCAATTTTTGTTTCATGAAGTTTTTTCCGAAAGTCAATACTTTTCGACTTATTCGCAATTGAAATTGTCGTTTTTCAGGCGAAAAAACCACGTTTTCAGATTTTTTTCCGCGAATAACTGGAAAAATATGCATTTAATCGAAAAACCTGTAGAGAACAAAATTATGGCTTATAAAAAACAAAGAAAATGATGTATATATATATATATATATATATATATATATATATATTTATTATATATATATAAATATATATATATTCATATATTTATATTAATATATTTAAAATATATTTATATATATATATATATTATATATATATATATATATATATATATATATATATATATATATATATAGGGGAATTGTGCTTAAGACGACATACGCAGGTAAGATGACATAGTGCTGATATCTGATTATATATACGCGACACAAGCTCCTATACGTCGTTTATACATTTGCTTGAAGGTGGCGTTACCACTCAAAACTCACGTGACTGATACACTCGCGTTATTTGTCGGTTGTATGCATTGTTACGATTTCAATGCTCAAAAATATTATTTTGCTGAAACTGCTTGTCCCAATAAATTTATTTCAGGTAATTTTTGGTTGTGTTAAGTATTTTCATACAGTTTATAGGTTAATATGCGTTATGAATACTAAAAAATAACATGAAAATTGGAAGGTACAAAAGGTGTCAAACGTTTTGTACCTCGTAGGGAAAGATGACATAGCAACCAAAGGTTCAAGATGACATAGTATGTCATCTTACCCTGAAGTACGTTGAGTAAGAATATTTCAAAACAAATTTTCTCAGGATTCCTGGAAATTATCAACACAAATCCACGCTTCATTCATTTGCCAAAAGAAGATATGGCGAAGGTCATTGAAAGCGCCAAAGAAGATAAGATGGGATGGCTCAAGGCCTCGGAAACATTCAACGTGCCCCAGGTCACGCTATGCGAATATTTCTGTAAATCTTAGTCGTTTGAAGCCTTCTTTTGGAGCAGAAATAGAACAACAGTAAGTGGACCATATACTTCATTTTGAATGGAGATTCTTTAGATTTTAGCACCACTGATATCAGAAAATTGGCATATGAATTTGAAAAAATAGCAGGATTGTCTAATAGATTCGAATAGCCTTAGACCTCGAAAGTAGGTGATGCGAGTGGTCCTTCAGGATGATTCTGATGCCGAAGAAGATTTTATGCAGGACGCTGATGATGTGTCCAATGCTGCATGTCTCTATTGCAACGATATATATAGTAAATCGAAGTGAGGAGAGCACTGGGTATGTTACCAATTATGTAAGATGTGATGCCATACTCTATGTGCTGGCATTGCACCAAGAACTTAGCTGTTCAAATGTGAATTGTGGACCGCTAATTGGATATGTCAACTTAGACTGTGTGTGTGTCATCTTACCCACATGGACATCATAAGTATTTTTTTTTAAATATTTCAATTATTTCATTTTTTGTAGAGTCAGGATTCATTTTTGTGCTTCGTTAATAAACGTTTTTGATATGTTACATTGAATTTATTGTATATCACCTCTCAGGTTTTAAATACTTGCCTCAAAACAAAAAGTATGTCATCTTGAGCACAATTCCCCTATATATATATATATATATATATATATATATATATATATATATATATATATATATATATATATATATATATATATATATAGAATGTATTCTGACCCAATACAAATGGAATTATTGCTTGTTGAAAGTTGATTGATATTTACCACTATGTGTATTCATCAATATACTAATATAAATTTTCTAATTTCAACAATAATGTGCTTTTGGTTTTTTCCCATAACTCGCTTAGTTTTCAAGCAATCAAGTCTCTCAAAAAAGCACTTTGAAGGTTTTTTGAGAGCTATGAGATTATTTAAATAAAACTTTTTTTCAGATTTTATTTTTGAAAAGGTTCATGCTAAAAAGGCTCAAAGAAGGTACTTTGCGCGAACACACGCAAGCTTTAAATGGCCATATCTTACTCAATTTTCATCCTGAAAAAAAAATGTAACGCCAAAATTTTTGAATAAGAAAAACCTACAATTTCGTACTCCACAAAATTTTGCGTATCATTAACAGTTTTGAGTTATTTTGAAGAAAAGGCGATTTTTCGCTTAATTACAAAGATTTTGCCTCTCTTCAATCTCAATTGTTTTCAGAAAGCAGTACTTTAAACAGGTCAAACACTCAGAACGTATTATAAAAACATAAATGAAGTGAATTGTAAAGTTGCAACAATTTTTTTCTAATAGGGCGGAAGAGAGGGTGAGATTTTCACTATTTTTTTCCAACGAATAAATAGGAATCAACATTTTTCTCTTCATAACTTGCTTAGCTTTGATGTTAGGAAGTTTCATAAGAAATAAAATAAAGGTTTTTTAAAGTTTTATGAGTTTTCACCGAAAAATGCATTGGTTTTTGGTTATTGTACGAAGAAACTTTCCATTTTGGCGATTGAAAATACCAATCAACTTTCAAAAAGCAATAATTCCGTTTGCATTGGGCCTGCATACATCATAAATACACTATTTTCTTTGTTTTTTTATGGGCTATAAATTTGCTTTCAACATTGTTTTCGATTAAATGTATATTTTTCCAGTTATTCGCGAGAATAACTGCAAACGTGTTTTTTTGCCTGCAAACCGACAATTTCTCTCGCGAATAAGTGGAAAAGAATTGACTTTCAGAAAAAACTTCATTAAACAAAAGTTGCTTAGAATTAGTCAATGTATCGATTTCCGTACTTAATTTCAATGAAAAATCTTTCACCCCCAAGAAAGGGTGGCATCCATGCTCAGGGAAAAAGCAACCCCTGACACAGGGTAGACTTTGAAATAGATGGTAAGTAGAAGTTTTCAAGAAAATCGGTGCTGTATGGGATAAATACACGGGAAAATGGTCATTGACTGGACTAAATATCTTTGTTCGCTGTAATAATTCAGAAACGATTCAGAACTAGTTCATAACTAATTAGAAATTGACATAATACGCATGCTCGATTCTGTTCCTATTCTGGATTATTTTGAACCGCCAACGATTTTCGAACTAGTTTAGGGAAATGACAAGTTACGGTAGTTCTTATCAAATCTGACTTGCGCAGTCAAGATAGTTTGGTTAAATTACGATATAATCGTGATTCTCAAGTCTCTAACTTCTTCGGTTCTAGTTTGATTACTGGAACCGGTAGAACCAATTCAAATTTGATTCCGGACCAGTTCGAGTTCATCCGTGAAAGTAGAACTGTAACTGAAAATTCGGAATTTTTTGGTTCAGCGAATGCCTCAATTCAAACTGCCCATACGAATAGTTCTGAATCTTTAATGCCAACAAAGCTATTCATTTTTTTGGTCAGGGGTATTTAACCAAATTTCGTCAAGTACTTATGGATATATACATATATATATATATATATATATATATATATATATATATATATATATATATATATATATATATATATATATATATATATATATATATATATATAACAACAAAGAAATTAGTCGCGGGAAAATATTAAACTAGTAGAGCAGAATTATCGGTATAGCCCGCTTATATGGAAGCAGCCGTTGACACGTGTTTCGGACTCTTTGGTCCTCATCAGAACGGCGTAGCCAAGCATTGGATTGAAAACTTGGAGATGAAAATAGCACAACAAACGAAATCCCCTGCTACGGAGGACAATCACACATTTGTGGCTTATTGTTTGAACTCTCCGGTTTGGGAGATTTGGTCAAACTTTGCCACGGAGGCGATTAATGCCATCCGCGAGATCTCAGACCGAGTAAATAAACAACAACAAAGAAATTAGTCGCGGGACAATATTGAACAAGTTTGTAATCGCCTCCGTGGCAAAGTTTGACCAAATCTCCCAAACCGGAGAGTTCAAACAATAAGCCACAAATGTGTGATTGTCTTCCGTAGCAGGGGATTTCGTTTGTTGTGCTATTTTCATCTCCAAGTTTTCAATCCAATGCTTGGCTACGCCGTTCTGATGAGGACCAAAGAGTCCGAAACACGTGTCAACGGCTACTTCTATATAAGCGGGCTATACCGATAATTCTGCTCTACTATATATATATATATATATATATATATATATATATATATATATATATATATATATATATATCTATATATATATATATATATATATATATATATATATATATATATATATATATATATATATATATATATATATATATATATATCTCTATATATATATATATATATATATATATATATAATATATATATATATATATACTCGTACATTTGATTAAACCGGAATTTTTCAAAGAGCGGTTATATGAAGATTATTTATTCCGAATAAGTAGGAAAAATAAATCAAGCCATACAAATTGATGTTTGAAAAAAATTCATTACGTATTTAAAAAAATGTTGAATTTTAATAAATATCGAATAAAATTTCAAAAATGTTTTGTCTATAAGAATGATAACTGAATGCTCACAGGTAGACTGTTTCTTTAATAATAGTCTACGCGATTCAATGCGATTTTCCTGTGCTGCTTTATGTTTTTAACCAAATTTATTTGTTGTCTACTAATCCCATTGTTCTCACAATTTTAATATGTTAATGCATAAACACATCTATTGTATTAATTCGTTCTTAGTTTGTTAAAAATTCACTATATACCAAGATAACCACATTGAATTCTAAGAACTTCAAAATTGACAAGTACTTAATTAAATTTTATTAGATTATTAAAAATATAATAAAATTTTTTAAAGGTTTTTTATAGAGTTCAGTTTTCAATATTTCATTTAGCCAAACAGTTTCTGGTCTATAAAATTCTATTATCAAGAATTATCGGGATACTAACTTAAATCTTTCGATTGCAATGTTCTAGTAAGACGTTTTCTATTTCTTATCAAAACGTCTCATTTTGAAGGGATGAGTTTTGCCCAAAACTAACGAATGGAACGTGAAAAAATTCATAGCTTCAGACATAACGACTTCGACAATTATATGAGTATAATCGAATTTCATAAGAAGCTGTGACTTTGACTGAAGATTATTATAAAGTAGCAATAAGTATTTGAATTAAACAATTTCATTCAAACAAAAAAATTTCTAATAAATAAGTTCTAAATCTTTTACTACAAGTAATTTTCAGAAATTATAGCAATAAAGTTTAAATGAATGAGCATCAAAATATTCAGAGATTCTAGTCTTAGCACTCAAATATTCATTCTAATAAGTCGAATTACTTTCATTCCAGATTATATATAGGGTGTTGGGAATTGTCCAGGATTATTTAAACATAGTAGTATTATTTTAAATTCCTAACTCCTTAGAAATCCATGAAAATACGTAGATAATTCAATCCATCGAAATACTTTATTATATCATAGTGACCTATCAAGATATGCGAGATTAGATATATTTTTCTCATATTTCTGAATAATAGACAGATTAATATAGGTATAAGCAACAAACTTTTGTGAGAGTTTGATCAATTAATTATGTGGTGGAAAAGCTTCTGTTGTTAGCTTATGCCACATTGAACTCCATGTCCCATTGATTTCCTCTGATATCCCATAATACTGACAAATGAACTATCTCTACAATATGCTTGGGCATGTTTCTTCATACACGTTCTCATTCAGTCTAGAAATTAAATGTTAATCGGTATGCCAAAAAAGTCTTTATATTGAAACTATGGTGAAGATTAAATCCATTCAAATATAAGTTGAAAATAATAACGGAATACCGATTAATGAAATTGTGCACGTTTTGAACATAATTTTAATGCATGCTCTTTGTAAGCTTTTTTCTTTTCTTTAACCTTAAATAATAATTCGCTTTTCTCTTCATTAACGAATTTTTAGAACAATTCTTTCAAACCATTTCAATAACTATCATTCAGGACGTACGAAATGAAATCTCATTTGTTTCAATTCGAAGGTGCTGAGTACTTAAGCAATATTAGCATTAGCAGTATCATATAACACATCTGCTTTTAGTTTCGAACTAGTTAGTATATGGTGTTATTTGAACCATAGCTTGCTAACTGCTTGCAGTTTTTGACGATTTCAAATTTACGTAGTAGCTGAAGGAGAGCACCCGCCAAAGAGGAATTTATCAAATATTACTTCCCAGACGTTGCGAAAATAATTTTACTGAAAATCTTCTTGAATAAATCATTATACGTTACAGGAAAATTTATAAAACCGAGGTTATATTTTGTGTAATCCATAAAATTAATAGTAGAAAGGAAACTTGATTTCTTTATTTGGAGAAAAGGAATATATGTATATATATATATATATATATATATATATATATATTATATATATATATATATATATATATATAAATATATATATATATATATATATATATATATATATATATATATATATATATATATATATATATATATATATATATATATATATATATCTAGACACGTGCAATTATTTCAATAAACTTCTGATTATATGGAAGAATTGTTCGAATACCAATTTCAAGTTTCTTTTTTGTTTTCATTTCTGTTTCTCAGAATCTAGAGATTTTGTGGAAGAAATTTATGTAAAATACTTCTTTGGGGAATCACGTTACATAATGTATCACTTATGCTCAGCTCATACTCTATTTGTTATATATTGTTTCGTTAATTTTTGTTACAGCAACGTATGGTGTTTTATTTTACTTTTTTATTTGTTATAGTAGTAAAACTTGATTGTTTCAAAACGTGTTGAAATTATTACAGCACGTTTTATGTGTCACTATAAAATATTTCAATGAAGATAATTTTTGTTGTATGAATTTACAGTTTCTCAATATGGCGAGTGTTTTCATGAGGATTTTCAATTTGATCTGTATGATGTTACTAATCGGTCATTGGTCTGGTTGCCTCCAGTTTTTAGTACCGATGCTTCAAGGATTTCCTCCAAACTCATGGGTGGCAATCAATGAATTACAAGTAAGTAATATTAATAGTCCTAAATGATGCACTAAAGATACATTTTTTTAAATTTATGTTATACACCGTATACCAATCTTTTTATGTCGAAAGCGCTTGTAATCGATGAGGAAAAATATTACCGTAACGAAAATATTTCCATTCATCATCTGAATCGAAAATCTAAGGAAAATTTAAGATATGCACAATTAAATACAAACAAAATTATAAGTAAAATAATAGTGGCAAAAAATATTATTGAAGGAAAGAACAATTCGAATGAATTGATGTTGAAGTAGGGCTCTCCTAAAAGTTTTTGACGATAGGAAGAAATTCCACTGATGAGATCTCTCTGCGTCATCCGTCGGGATCCATCAGTTACTTTCAACGAGAGCTGTTTTAGCTAGACTGATAGTTTACATAGATTAAACTTTATCGCAGCGAGCTGCATTAGAAAAGCAGGTTTTAAAAACGTAGGTATCCAGTTTAAAAAATCTATTCATTCAATTATGATTTTTGTTCCAAATCCTGAAAACAAAAATTGTGTACACAATATTCATCCTCTTCCGGGGGGTCAACACCCCAACCAATTTATATCGAAATAAATACCACCCAAGATATCATACGAAACTACCTACATACAAAGTTTCAACCCTAAGGTCCCAAAATTGCGCCTTCTGTCGTGTAAACAAGATTCATTTCCTCTCCTACATAGGGGGTCAACCCCCCTCCAAGCAACTCATTCCAAAACCAATATATCATACGAAACTACCCATCATACGAAACTACCTACTCACAAACTTTCAATCTTATTGCTCCAAAATTACGCCCTTTATTGTGTTAAGAAGGTTTATTTCCTCCCCCGAGGGATCAACCCCCCAACCAATTCGAACAAAAACCAATCATATTCAAGATACCATACAAAACTACCTAGATACAAACTTTCAACCATATTGCTTTAAAATTGTGCCTTCTGTGGTGTAAACAAGATTTATTTCCCCCTGGGGGTCAACCCCTTAACCAATTCGAACTAAAACCAATTCCATCTAGGATATCTTAGGAAACTACCTATTTACAATTTTTCAAACCTATTGCTTGAAAATTGCGACCTTCATCGTGCAAAAATGATTTATTTTTCCCTCAGGGGGGTCCAACCAATTCGAACCAAAACTAATCCCATCCAAGATATCATACGAAGCTACTTACTTACAAAGTTTCAACCCTATTGCTTCAAAATTGCGCCCTTTATCGTGTAAACAAGATTTATTTCTTCCCCCAGGGGGTCAACCCCCCAACCAATTCGAACCAAAACCAATCCCATTCAAGATATCATACAAAACTACCTAGATAGTAGAAGGTCTTCAGTTGAAGCCATTAAATTTGATTGATGGTGACAGTTCCAGGAAGTCGTAAATCATGGCTATTGTTATACATGACAGCTCAAGGTCATAAATCATGGCCGGTCTATTGTTATGCCAGGTGTGCAGTCTATTGTTATACCAGGTCTATTGTTATACATGACAGGTGTGCAGGTCTATTGTTATACCAGGTGTTCCTATTGTTAGGGCAGCTCTATTGTTATGTGCGGGCTATTGTTATCCAGGGGTGTATTAACTAATGATTGATGGGGACCGTGGGAATTTCTTTACAAATTTAGACCAAAATTCGTATTTCTTTACAAAATCGTATGATTTCATAGAAACACGTCGCTTGCATTAGATAAGTTATTCGACGGGGGTGAGCAGGTAATATTTCTTTACAAATTCTAGGGAGCCGTGTGATTTCATACCTTATGATATTACTTACGAGCATATAAGGATTGTCAAATATCAAACTCTTATTTATAATAATAAATTTCACACAGTTCTATGTTCAATCAAATCTTTTTAGATGTAATTACGAACAAAAATCTGAAATTTCATAAAACCTATTAGGTAATTATATGAATATAAATAATTAATTGAATTTATGATTCCTGGATACCTTTTACTAATGATTTGTACATATATTCAATTTGGTGAGACTGAATAATTTATTGAACTTCTGTCATATAAGATTCACAAATTTTTTTTTATTGAAGAACAAAATAACTTAAGTAACTCTTTTCCTACAAAATGCATGAAATTCATCAGATCAATCAGATTTTATTTCTTCGATTGGGCAGAATGCGAAATTTTTTATTATAGATCTCATTTTTTTTTCTGTTTAATTTTATGTATACCACAAACTTCTATTTGAAGCGTAGATAAAAAAAATGTCATTTACCTGGAATGAAAATATATTTTTCCTTTAAATAATCAAAACAAAAGTTTAATTATTCTCTCTCTTAGTTGGAAATATCAAAATATTTCTAAAAATTCATCTATGTAAATGAAACTAAATTCACTTTCTCTTTTAACAACCGGGATTACCCAACCAACGAAATTAATTTCTGGTTTCCCTAACTGAAATAAAGATATCCGATAATTATAAACATACAATACAATAGTACCTAGTCCTCCAAAATGAAATTGATGCATTTCATATTGCTTCAATCATTTGTATTGGCCAAACTGATAAACCAATTAATAGAAATTATAAAATCATATTGAATCAAATCTTTACAGATGTAATTACGAACAAAGGTCAGAGAATACTTATTAGGTATTATATGAATAAAAATAATTTATTGAATATATGATTCCTGCATTCATATAGGTAAGAAACCCACATTACTTTACTTTCCACGATAGCAGTTTCCACGACCCCCACCCTTCCTCCAATCCACAATTAGTAATAGGGTAAATACTAGGATGTGGACAAAATAACATAACTTTTTTATAACAATCTTATTTTTATTGGAATATTTAATGAGATATTACAAATATTAGAGGAAGGGTGGGGGTCGTGGAAACTGCTATCGTGGAAAGTAAAGTAATGTGGGTTTCTTACCTATATGAATAAATTTTCTGATTAAGTTTATTTTTATATAATATCATACATTTAATCATATTTATATACAATAATATATCTACCAGCTTACACTATCCAATACAATATTCTCAATATTGTAATAGGTAATATTTTACAAGCAATTCATACATATGGGGTGAGTCATTGTAACTCAATTTTATGAATTCAGCACAAGTTTGTATATCGATTACACGTAAATGTTCCTTACGCATTTCAGTGAGAATGAAATCTGCGAAATAATCAATTGTGCAATACCTGGTAATAGCATCGTCACTTTCAATTTTTTCATCCATCTTCCGTACAAAGAGATTCATGCCTGCTGCAAAAGTTTTTAAAGAATCAACAGCCAAAAAAAGTTTTGGGAAGTTACTTTCCTTGAATATCAACACGTTGTTACATGTAGAATACAGTGAATATAATCCAATTGTATCCAGATATACTTCAATTTCACTGTTTTTCGCTAACTCCTTCAGTAGCCCTGGCATTTTAACAGTAAGTTCATCTACTTCTTTTTTCGTGAATGAAATGAAATGAAGATAACCATGTCGACATATTCTAAGTAAACATTGAAAATCATTGAAAGGATCCAGACCAATGCTTACATATTTACTGCCTGAGATATTCAAATTGTATATGTCTTCACTCACGAGCCGATGCATCTCACGCTCCATCCTACGATTTACGGTGTTGTGGTACACATCTTCAGGATAAGGAACCATGTTTGTTGAACTGTAATTACCATCTATTGATGACGTTTGCGGCGTGTAGTGGTAGCCGGTGGTGTATTTCTTCTGAGTTCTCGTTTCTTGCACTGCTTTCCTTGATTTCTCCGATTTCGACGGCCATCTTTGCGATCGGACAGTCTCATTTTTACTGTACATGGTATTTAACTGCTGGTAGATATTAAAGAATAACTGTCTATTTGTTTGCAGTGAGCTGTTTTTATGCCCTTACCCCCTCCAAGTTTTTGGTATTATTCCACTTCCACCGTTTGTGTGTGTGTTTTCTTAAAAATATTACCTGACCCCGTCGAATAACTTATCTAATGCCAGCGATGGATTTCTTACGATTTACGAATTTTGGTCTAAATTTGTAAAGAGATCTTCAATTCCCACGACCATCAATCATTAGTTAATACAGCCCTGACTAACACCTGCCATAACAATTGGTATTTGGTATTGGTATTCGTATGTTTGGATGATGACCGATACGCTGCAACCTTATTAGATCTATTGTGCCCCATCTTCTTCTGCTTCGCGATGTGTTCATAACAATAGACCGCACATAACAATAGAGCTGCACATAACAATAGATCTGGTATAACAAACGGAACACCTGCCCTAACAAAAGGAACACCTGGTGAAACAATAGGAACACCTGTCATGTATAACAATAGCCATGATTTACGACTTCCTGGAACTGTCACCATCAATCAAATTTAATGGCTTCAACTGAAGACCTTCTACTCTAGAAACAAACTTTCAACCATATTGCTTTAAAATTGCGTCAAGATTTATTTTTCCCCTGGGGAGTCAACCCCCTAACCAATTCAAACCAAAACCAATTCCATCCAAGATAACATACGAAACTACCTATTCACAAACTTTCAACCCTATTGTTCCAAAATTGCGCCCTTTATCGTGTAAACAACTCGAAAATACATAAGCTCTTACATACATAGGTACATACAAACATATATATATATATATATATATATATATATATATATATATATATATATATATATATATATATATATATATATATATATATATATATATATATATATATATATATATATATATATATGTATATGTATATATATATATATATATATATATATATATATATATATATATATATATATATAGAGAGAGAGAGAGAGAGATATGAAAATGAGTTTTTTTATCATTAATATATATTTCCCAGTACATATCAGGCATCTTCAGCAGCTCCCATCAAACCAAAGTAGCTGAAATTTGGTACCTGGGGTTGTTTTCGAGGCAGAACTAAACACTCAAAATTTGTATAAATTTTGAGCGAAAATAACATATTGCATTGTCAGGCGGTGTAGACTTGTGGAGCTTTTACAGGCCAAAGCAAATAGTTATTTATGTACCAAGTGCGTTATATAGATCCTTATGCCCTGAGGGAAACATTCGGCCCGAGGGCCTCTGGCCCGAGGGATGAATGTTGCCCGATGGGCATAAGGATCTAGGAACGCACGCGGTGCATACAAGATTTTATTTTTCACGAAAAAATTATTATATTATGATGAAAAAGCGATTTTAAAATCGTTTCATTGCTCCTATCCATTTTCCTTCTCATAGTAGGCATGCCATTTGTTGATAGTTTGACGTTTGTGAATATTTTTGTCATCATATTCAGTGAATGTCATGCTGCTTTCTTTGTGTAGTTTTATAGAAATAATGAAAATGAGAATGAATTTGCCCAAGAATATCATAGAAAATGCAGCCAAAGCTGCGAATAATCAATTGCCGGAGAAATCCAGAGTCGGATACGATAAGGATTATGAAGTATTTAATCAATGAAATTTGCTTCATTTCTCCTAGTACAATAAGCGGGCGTTTTAAATCCATTATGCCCGCAAATGCGGGCGTGATGGCCTAGGGCATAATGAGTGTGTTTATAGCAACCGTATCCAAGGTGAAATAAACATATAATATACAAGTGAAAAATAAACTCTATTATGGTCCCCCTTCTCTATTGTTTTTTATATTTTTTTGTGTAATAGAGCATTACTATGAGATATAAAAAGCAAAACCAAATGATAGTTTTTCAATAGTTTTGTTAACTATACAGAAAAGAAAAACAAAAAGTGGGTAATAAGTTAAAAGCATATTGAGATACAAAGAATTCCTCAATGTGAAAATATGTAATATATTCACTATTACTATTCATGGAGTTTTTTTATTTGAATCGAATAAGCATTTAGTTGAGCAAATTAATTATTTTCAAACAAATATTACTTAGTAGTAGTAGTATTTATGAGTAAACTCATAAATACATATAACAATTAAACTAAATGCCCAAATTCAAAAATAACCCTGAATGAATTTATAATTAATTCAATCTAACTTTGTTTTATCTCCGTAAAAGTTTCAAATATTATTTTTATTCACAGTTCGATTTGTCAAATCATTCATCTTATTAATCTACATATTTGGGTAATTTTCACATTTCCTCCCTTTCCCATTTCGAGAGCCAGCGGCCCTAGTAATTGTTTGCCCCTCTGTTGCAGAGTATAATCATGCTCCGTTGATTTTAACTTATACATTTTAAAAACAATTTGTCACATAGTAAGATGAACGTAGATATTTTAATATGATGAACGAAATATTTCACATTGCATAGGTTCATTGTATCATTGTGATATATTTGACTAACTAGGACTTCGAAAAAAATTCTTCAATAGAATTATTTCTAGATAACAATATGTTTCCCCTCATAGTACACATGTCTTTATTCACACTCTATTTCAATATGCTGTAGCTCCATGTTATATATTTTAAAGAATATTTAGTGTTCATTAATATGCGTCAGAGGATATATCATGTAGTTTGATTATATAGCTATATTCATTATAACTATACAATCAAACGCTTTATTTAGAAAAAAAAAAACTTTTCGTGAACTATTCGACTCTAATCACTGCATACTCTATTAAGTTATTATTTTTTCAAGTTAGCGCTACAAAACAATGTCTCTCAGGTAGAGAATCTGAAACGCATAGATATGTTTCCCTTGATAAAAAAGAAAATTTAAGTTGGAAAATGCTGAATAAATTTCAACAACTTCATAGTTTTTAAGTCGAATGAAATTCCATTATATAAAATAGCTCATTCCCCACACTTCCTGGAGTTATATATAAAATATTTAATTTAATTCTGGAACAGCAAATGCTCAAGGGCGGAAAAATACGAAAGAAAATTCAATTAAATATCAATTTTACAGAATATGAAACAGATGTTTTTGATTGGATGAAATACGAAACATTGGGCAAATTTAATATTATGTTATACATTTTAATGAATTACTGGAGAATATCTACTTCCAAATATAACTTCAATTGCTGAAAATGAAGCAACATAGAAATCTATATAGTAGTAAGGCGGCACATATCAATCGGTGGTGGTCTATACGGTTGGAAAGCAGTCCAAGTGTACAGAAGCCCGTTTTAAAAAACCGGGTGAGATGTGGATTCGTAAATGTCCATGAGTTTCAGTGGAAATCATTCAATTATATTGATTGGGTAATCAACATCGTCCACAAGACCATGGGGTTATCTGGTTGAATTCATGAGAAATACTAGCCATTCTCTTCTCAAAAAAGGCTGCGTCATCATGATATCTAACCAATAATGTGAAATTCCCATATGTTATCATAAAGATATATATATATATATATATATATATATATATAATCTCTTGAAAATTATTAGCAATAACAGGCTTGTTGAATCTTAAAAAACTCGATTTTATTAAAAAGTTGACGTTTCGCCACGACATTCGTGGCTTTATCAAAAGTTTTGATCAAGCCACGAATGTCGTGGCGAAACGTCAACTTTTTAATAAAATCGAGTTTTTTAAGATTCAACAAGCCTGTTATTGCTAATAATTTTCAAGAGATTAGAAATAGTTCACAGGCAACAACAATTCGAATAAATAATTATATATATATATATATATATATATATATATATATATATATATATATATATATATATATATATATATATATATATATATATATATATATATATATATATATATATATATATATATATATATATATATATATATATATATATATATATATATAATTTTGGTTTTCAACACTAAGAATTACTTTTAAAAAAAAACAATTTATTCGATGTGAAGTTTACAAGATGGAAGTTACTTAATTAATCTTATGGTTCTATGTTAGTGAGGGCTTATATAGGCTAGCAGCGATGAATCAGCACAAGGTTACGATTGACGTCATTAAAATGGATAAGCTGTACTTTGACTACATAACTCCTCCCCATTCAAAGAAAGTTCGTTACCCTTAATTTTAAGGTGACGAATCTTCAAGAAAAATCTATAAAAAATTATAAGCACTACAATAATAATAAAAATTACAAATACAATTAATATTGAAGTTTCGCTTATCACTTGGTGAAACATGATTAAATACTGATATTTAAAATAAAAACATCAGTCTTGATAATGGGCCCATAACCCGAAACTAGTTGACTAATGTAACTGTTAATTTTTATTCAATATATTTGTGAAACTTAAAGCCAAGTGTTTTTATTTTAAATATCAGTACAAATACAATTGTTATAAAGCTTATAGTTGTAGGATGTGGAGCCCATTGGTATAAGTCGTCCAGATTGGGGGTGTCTTCTTCTTGGATATTCTTCAAATTTGTTGCATAGGTCCAATTCGCTTCCAGTGGCGCAAGATAGACCTGAGCAGGTGTGTTGAAAACTTTTCTGGGGTATATCCTCTTGAATCCATCAGTAGTTATACATTCTGAAGTAATCTGAGACAATTTAGGGATTCTATGCGATAATGAACCACTTTCGCATTCTTCGTGTATCATTTCATTGTCAATGGAAATGATATTTCCATTTTCCATTTTGAATAAATCTTCTGGAGGCTCAACCGAACTGCGATTGCAATGTTCTCGTAGGATTTTCTGAATCATTCGGATACATTCAAGGGTTTTCTTCAGATATTTTTGTTTAAAGATGTAGAAGTCTTCGACTTGTTGAATGACCTCGGTATTCCATACAATGTTTTCGTTGCGTGTTAACCAATAGGAATTAAGGTTAGGAATTCTTGTATTTTGGAAAGGTACGTTATATTATAATCAGGTCATATTTATAATAATTAAAGATTGGGATGGTTATGTTAAATAATATTGAAACCTTAATAAAAAACTTTGTTGCGCAGACAGCATAATAGTCTGTTAGGTGAGAGAATGGTACCATTTTTATTTATTACTTCATTAAATTTCGAAAGAGGCAGAATATTTTCCTGCTTAAGGTGCAAACGTGCATAATTAATGGCATTTTCAATTTCTGATAATATTATTGCTATCTCGTGTGAATGGAGAATCATTAGATTAAGTTTTAAACTTAAATCGTTAGTTACCTTTAACTGTTCCGTTTTCTTAATTCAAAAAATGAAGGATACAAGGGTCGTCTAAAAATTAGGGAAAGTAATTAGTGTCTTCTTTGTTTTATTCGATTTCTATGATAGAAATGTTTGCTTTGAGGATTTCTGATCCTGATGTCTGTAATAATGTTCCTAGATATTTTCTTGTAAGGTTTTTTAAATTTGGCTTGAAATTTTTGTTTTAAATGAACAACTTCATTTTTATGAAAGTCTTTTTGACTTCGTCGCTTTTCAATTAATTTTCCAATATTTGCTGCGTTTTTGTCTGTGGCAGCATTTATTACTTGCAATATATTTTTTAAGGTTTTACGATTTGTCTGTACATAATTTGAAATTGAAACTGTTTCATGCGATGTTTTATCTGAAGGAATAGTTACATCCGAGGTTACATCTGAATCTAGGTCATTTGTTTTTATGTATGGAGATAAAGAATTAATCTCGTCTTCTAAGATATTAATTTCGCTGGAAACAATAGAGTGGTCTATGTTACATACTCGTACATTGTTGCAATCTCGAGATGACGCATCATCGCTTATCTTAAGTGCATCCTTTCGTTTATTGTTGTCCTTCAAAGATAATGATTCATCTTCATCTATTTTTAATCGGAACAAGTAGTCCGTATCATTACACGTACTTGGTTTGAATTTCAACTCGTAATTAAATTCATCGTTATTTATTTGATTTTGTTTCCGTTCAATTTTTTCACGGTGTTTTTCCGGATATTCATAAATTTTGGAATGAATTGGAATCTCATTTTTTGTTCTAATATTATAATTAATTTTTGATTTGAAATTAAGTGGTTGTCCTTGAAGCTGAAAAGCTTTATCCGTATTATTTAGTGAATTTAAGTTAACGGTATTTCTGAGGCACTTATCTGAAAATTTTCATGATTGAATTCAGTATTTTCTTCGAATTGATTTTCAGCATTATCCTCCATATCGAAATTAGTAATTTCCTCCGATATATAATTAGGAGTTAACTGTCTTGTATTTTGGAAATGATTATATCCTTGCGCATTTCTATTATATGGCGCTCTGTTGGGTATTTGATTACTATTTTGCACTTGTCTTTGTTGTGCTATCGGATTAGCAGTAGTCGTAGACATAGGGGATGGTCTATATTTTGGTATATAATTACTATTAGGTTTAAACACATTTGTTTTTGATATTTCTGACCTATTATTTCCGAAAACTTGTCTGTTAGTGGGAAATTGTCTTTGCGTATTTATTTTTTGTTGTTACTTAATTGGTCGAGAAGGAAATACCTTTTGTTGGCTATCACTCGTATGCTTCCAAGTTCGCATTAAATCTAACTGGGATTTTTGGGAAATATAATTTTCGACCATTGTAATAGCTAAATCGAATGTGATATTCGGTGTCGTCAGTAAGGAGGTTTGCAATTCTATTGCAACATTACTAATTAAAACATTTTTGGCTAAGTCCGAGACCAATTGTTTGTGTAATAATTTTAATTCAGCATCTAATGTAGGTTCCGCATCTATTCTGTAATTAATTCTAATTTTATGAGTTTTGATTTCTTCAATGAAATCTAAAATATTTTGATTTGGTTTTCTGCGTAAGAATTGTAATTTATTCTTTAATACATCTAAATTCGCATGATCACCAAATTTCTGTAATAAAAATTGTCTAAATGCGTGCCATGTATTTGGTACGTAAGAGGAACGATATTCCGCGTTCGCTTTACCTATTAATTTACTTTTAATAACTGCAACGCAATACGTCTTTACGATTGCTTCCGTCGCTGAGAATTGTGCGATATATTCTTCGCAAGCACTTAAAAATGAGTTTAACTCGGCTTGTATACCGGAAAATTTCGGTAACAATGCTCCAAATTCACGAGCTAACATTAAATTATGGTTCTCTGCCATATTAATTATTTTATTTGATTTAGTTCGTCGCTGAGAATCTAAATTCAAATTTTGGATTGATTCTATCAGGGAATCAATATTGAAAAATTTTCAATTTTATGAAAAATTTCGTTGGGAAAATATTTATTATATTTTTAACCCTTGACTTAATATAAAATGACCTGCTATAACGGTAAGCTATAGGGAGTCTAGGTTTTGGGTCTGGAAACCGTAGGAAAAACAGGAAGATAATTAACACTTGCAACTTACATTGATTGTTTCTTCCAAGTCGTCGGCGCTACCCTTGCTTTACACCCTGTTTGAATTCTTGCCTGGTCAGTAGAACTCGGGACTGGTACTACCAAATTCGCAATCACTATGAGATAAAACTGAGCTTGTGTTGTAGTTCGGATTGTGCTCAAGAATTAAAATTCACTTAAACTTTTCTTCTTACTTTTTAAGTTAACGCATTGATTAATCTTCTTACAAGATTCGGAAGATTTATCTTGTTTGTTGAACTTATTTTATTCGGAAGCTTTTAATGCAACAATCCCATCCTCGTCGCCAATTTTGGTTTTCAACACTAAGAATTACTTTTAAAAAAAAACAATTTATTCGATGAGAAGTTTACAAGATGGAAGTTACTTAATTAATCTTATGGTTCTATGTTAGTGAGGGCTTATATAGGCTAGCAGCGATGAATCAGCACAAGGTTACGATTGACGTCATTAAAATGGATAAGCTGTACTTTGACTACATAACTATATATATATAAATAAATATAAATATATATATATATATATATATATATATATATATATATATATAATAATTTACGATTTGATGATTATTTTCTATCATATTGACTGGGTAATATACACAGTTTACGAGCCCTTGGCGGTAGATGAGAAATACTTGTCATACTCTTTAAAAAAGGCTGCATCATCTCTTTGTATGATCTAATCGATTATGTAAGATTCCTGTACGAAACGAATTAAATAAAGCCTATGGACCACATACACTAGAATCGGAAGTCATATACCTATATACTATATACACTATCAACACTTAGAAACAAAAAACAACTGGTCAGGATAGCATACATACTGAAGTACTCAAACTAATAAACATCAAAAAAGCTATGCAGACTTTTCTTTGGCATATATGATAATGGCGAGATCCCAAAATGGCCAACTTCTACCTTTGTCGCTATTCGGAAAAAGCAAACGCTAAAACAAGCAAATGCGAAGAACACCGACTCTTCAGCCTTATGAGGCTGAAGGTATTCCTGAAAATAATACAGAGAAGAATATACCGAAAATGCGAAGAGTCTGGGGAAACTCAGTTTGGTTTCAAAAAAGGTACAAGAGAAGCCCTGCACTGCATGCAACTGCTGGTACAGAAATGCTATGACCAACGACATATTGATATGTTTCATCGACTGCCAAAACGTATTTGACAACATACGACATGACCTGCTTCTACCTATTTTATGTGAGATAGACATCGATTAAAAAGATATACGAATAATAAGTAAACTATAATGAAACCAAACAGCAAAGTTCCTACTTCATGACTCACAATACACAAATAATATAAAAATAGCTAAATGGTTGAACAGGAATACATACTCTCCTCTGTTGTTAAAATCTACGTGGAGAGGATATTCGAGCCCAAGGGGGTAGATGGTAGAACACATGACAAATACTTGTCATCCTCTTCAAAATAAAAGGCTGCATCATGTCGATATATTATCTACCTGATTATGTAAGATTCATGTCAGGGCCGGCCTAAGGGGTGTGCGAAATATGCAGCCGCACACTCAAGCCTTTTGGAGGGGCATGAAATTGACCAATTTTTGTGAAAAAAAAAATAAATTTATACATATATATATATATATATATATATATATATTAATATATATATATATATATATATATATATATATATATATATATATATATATATATATATATATATATATATATATATATATATATATATATATATATATATATATATATTTATATATATATATATAATATATATATATATATATATATATATATATATATATATATATATATATATATATATATATATATATATATATATATATATATATATATAATGTTCGTATGTATGTGCTTAAGTCTTTTAGCGTTGTTTACACGATAACGGGCGCAATTTTGAAGCAATAGGGTTGAAAGTTTGTAAATAGGTAGTTTCGCATAATATCTTAGATGGGATTGTTTTTGGTTCGAATTGGTTGAGGCAAAATAAATCTTGTTTACACGATAACGGGCGCAATTTTGGAGCAATAGGGTAGAAAATTTGTAAATAGGTGGCTTCGTATGATATCCTGGATGGGATTGTTTTTGGTTCGAATTTATTGGGGAGTTGACCCCCCTGGGGGCAAAATAAATCTTGTTTACACGATAACGGGCGCAATTTTGAAGCAATAGAGTTGAAAGTTTGTAAATAGGTAGTTTCGTGCGTTATCTTGGACGACATTGTTTTTGGTTCGAATTGGTTGGGAGGTTGACCCCCCTGGCGGGAAATGAATCTTATTCATACGGTAGATGTCGAAATTTTGCAGCAATAGGGTTGATAGTTTGAATCTGGGTTTTTTGTATGATATCTTGAACGGGATTGGTTTTGGTTCGAATTGGTTCGGGGGTTGACCCCCTGGGGGAAGAAATAAATCTTGTTTACATGATAATGGGCGTAATTTCGGAGAAATAGGATTGAAAGTTTATGAGTAGGTAGTTTCGTATGATATATTGAATGGAATAGGTTTTAATGCGAATTGGTTGTGGGGTTAACCCCCTAGGGAAATAATCTTGTTCACACGATAAAAGGCGCAATTTTAGTACCATAGGGTTGAAACTTTGTAGTTAGGTAGTTTCGTACGATATCTTGAATGCTATTTACTTACTACAATATAAATTGGTTGGAGGATTGACCCCCCGGAGAAGGAAATCAATCTTGGTCCCACAATAAAGGGCGCAATTTTATAGAAATAGAGTACGTAGTTTAATATACCTCGGATGAGATTGGTTTTGATACGAATTGGTTGGGGGGTTGATCCCCCGGGGAGGAAATAAATATTGTTCACACATTAAAGGGCGCATTTTTTTCAATTTGGAAATATATTTTTCAAACTGGATACTTTATGAAAACCTGCTCTTCTAATGCAGCTCGCTGCGATAGAGTTTTTATTTTCGTTTCTATGAAGCGTACACACCATAAATGAAAGCATTCATCAATCGCTCATTTGTGAAGTTAGTGGTAGTTTCATATTACATTTCCAATATTAAAGATATGAGTTACATAGTAATATGAAAGTATTGAACAAGCTCGTCTCCATTTTTTGGATAATTAATTTTATTTTACTTTATTCAATTTTTTTATGTGTCGATGGAATAATTAGTTTTTCTTCACATTATTTTTCTTATCTTTATATTTCATTAACATTCAATATGGTTTTTGTTTTAGTTTTGGAATTTTTTCGATCATGTTTTACAATTATTCTAATAAACAGTCCTCTTTGTTTTTTGTACTTCCTTTGTTTCTATAATTCAATTTTTAAGTCTCTGAAAATTATGGTACCTACCTAAACTTCTTCCGAATTTCTTCTCACATTCCCATTCACACATTTTTCGGGTATATTCTCTTATTTTCACTAGTGTAGCTACGTTAGTTCTTGTTTGATTATTAGCAGCTTTTCACTGTAATCCTGCTAATTGAAATGGGCGCAACTAGCAAAGTTCGACCTGGGACCAAGATAGTTTCATGACTTTATATGATGCTTGGTACCAAAAATTCAATTTCATATATCTATATATATATATATATAGATATATATATTAATATATATAAATAAAAATATATATATATATTCAAAAATATAAATATATATATATACATCAGCTAGGTATTTATTCTTAGAGTAATTGCAGTATAAGCATAAAAATCATTGCAACGTTACCTAGAGTTAAGCTTTCATTAGTTTATTCGACATAATAGTGGTTATAGTACAAGGAAGAGTACTGAACATATCAAGTCAATCAATAAGGAATCAAATTGAAATACATGAATTTAATGCGCAAAAGTGCACAAAAACTGTGTTTATGGACCTTAAATTTCAAAAAATTCCATACCCCCCAGACCTCTTGGCAGGGGCATAAAATTTGAGTCTAGCACACTTGCAATTTTCGCCTTAGGCCGGCCCTGATTCATGTTAATACCATAAAGATGCAATAACCAAATTTCTGACAATATACATATATGATTGTTTACCACTGTCCCATTAAATTAACATTATGTGAGTAGTATGTTTTGTCACATCTTAGCTGTGGGACTATGGACTTTTGTTGGACTCATTTAGTGCACAAACCAGAAACTTTTAAATATTAGTAGGTTGAAGCGGGCACTGTTCAATGTATTCTGTAGAATATTTCACGGTTTCAATTTAATTTTTAAATTTGTTGTTTGAAGATAGTATTCATTCAGAAATTTTAAGATTAGCATGAACATTGTTACCGTAATTTATTGCGGAACAGAGAGCAACCGCCAGCTACACTTGCAAGTGCAGCTGTAATCTTAAACTGTGTGTATGTGTGTGTGTGTTATTGTGATGACCTTTTCTGATGATGCGTGTGAGAATGGTGACTGTTAACATAAGTATGCGCTTAGATAATGAGAGAATGTAATGAATTCCTCTTCATTTCTTTACCTTGCTAAATTTAGTATATTTTCTGTTGAAAAACATTCCTTTGCTGAACACATCAATTCAGATAACAATTTTCTGAAATCTTCCCCTGAAAATTCAAATTTTTCAGTTTCAAACCGAATTTGTACGCGATAAATAATTATATATAACTAAAATAGGGAATATTTATTATTCTGTTTCCATTTTGATCTGATTCCATTTTCCCAATCTCCAATTAACTATTTCGTGTAAGGTACAAAAAACTTTGTAGTTTTCATTAAAAATAGATCTTTTTCCATCTTTCTATTGGAAACTGAACTTATTTTCCTCGGCAAAATATATGGCAGCTAAAAACGAAGATGTTCTGCGATCCTTTCAAAATTATAGTGACTATAATATACTACTGTGGACTACGAATTGTGAAATTACAGTTATTATCAGTGTAGGTGCTAAATAACGATTGACGTTAAAGTTTTGCGGTAGCTTTGTTAAATATAATCACCTCTTAACTTGATAAAATGATCACTTATCTTGATGAGCAGTTCGTCTTGTTATGTATCTAAGGAAATAGGTTAATATTTAATGGAAATAGTATGGTTGAATAAAATTTTCAAGGCAAAAATCTTATTTATCATTTATCTTGTTATATGTCAAATATTTTGAATATATTTTTTAAGTACACATCAGATTTGTCAATGTTACCTAATGATTAAAACAAAACTATAGAAATTTGGATAAATTTTGTCAATATGTTGCCATCTCCAAACTTTGGTGATGTGCATCAGCGAAAGAAGTAGGAGCTAAATAAAAAACGGTTTTCCATCCCCAAAGCACCTCCGAATTGCGTCGGTAGCTTCAAAATGTGTACATAGATTAAGTTACCTACCTAAGGAAGTGGATTTTGGGGGTATAAACTTTTTCGCAACCGTCGCGAATATCAACCGATTTCAGAAAAGACGGAGGTTTATGTTTATCTATATGTATTTTTCATTTGATGTATGTTCACCGATATATTTGTCAATTCAGAAACAATTTGAAAGAGTATAATCCTTTGGTTGTCTCATTTTTAACAAGTCTGGATCAGATAATGAAAAAACTCGGAGAAATCGAGGGAAATCCTAAAAATTATAGGCTTGTTTAGTCTTGTTGGTTAATTTTTCATAACTTATTTAGATATTTGCTTCTAGGACTTATCATCTTATGCTGCTAAGGTGATGATGAGCTAGGGAATATTAGTGGGATTCTTAGTAGTGTCTAAGACAGAGAGCGCTAAAGGGACGAGCAGATCGCCAAAGAAATGCTAAAAACATTCAGGGAAACGAACTTCGAAATTAGTGAAAATCAGTAAAATTAGTTAGACAAACTATAATCTTCAACTTAAACTTTCCGTTGATTCATACTATAGAAAATCATAATGTATATAACTTAAAGTTCTACTATAATACGGCACTTTGATTATCTTATAGTAGTTTTCTGATACCATAGTCACTACGTTTGTAGATTCACGCTAAAAATGAAAAAATTAACAAATTTTAAAAAATTGAACACACTGATAAAACAAAATTAGTAAAACGTAAAAAATGACTGAATTAAATATATTTTATTTTCAAACGTACAATAATAACGTCATTTCTCTATTGACAGGATCATCGAACAGTTCTATTTCTCCGCCAAGGAGGAAAAGTGTTACTATGCAAAAGATGAATTGGTAACCATGAACAAAAAATTCTCCAATTTAAACGTCATTTTCACTTTCAGCCACTTCTCACAAGGTTGCGAATTATAACTATCAATTATTTTACTTTATATCTGTCAGAATAAATTTTGCCTGGCAACCGTAACACTAGGCAAATGTTCTATAATTCATAACGATCGTAAGTGAATAGAATTATGTGCGTAAATGTGAATCAATCCAAAAATGGATATTCAAATTTTTATGAATTTCAAAACGTTTGAAAATAAAATAACATATTTCATTCGGAGTAGAAGTGACTTTTCATGGTTCGCTTTCATGGTAGCTCAAGCTCGCCATGAAAAGTGACACTTCTCCTCCTTATGAAATAATATACTATTATTATATACGGTACCTACTTATCTGTTTGAAGTCGGTGCCAATCCCGAATCACAATGACAAATTATAGTACTTAAAATAATAGTATATACCTAATTCTGGCTATACATTAACTTCAAACAGATCAGTGGGTAGCACATATAATAATATATATGTAATTTATAAGTTATTTTTCACTTTATACTGACATTTTGTTGTTTTTCTTCAAAACTGCTTTTTTCATGTTTGTTCATTATGTAGGTAGTGATTTCGAGAATTTGCGGAGCTCCACATCTTCCACAGATTTAGTTAGAGCAGTGGTTGTTAACCGGTGGTCCGCGGACTACTGGTGGTCCCTGGAAGCACCCGAGGTGGTCCGCGAAGCCATCCTCAAAATCTTGAATAACTCATATGATTAAATAAGTCGCGTTCGGTCATTTCAGCCCCCTTCACTATACTTATCTTTTCAATATATGCAGTACTTGTTTTGCAATGCAATGTGATGAATCTGACGACGTTTCACAATGCTGTCAATTAGTTGTATTTTCTCGATTTCTGCATGACAATAAAGTATTAAAGGAACTGTTTTCCAAATGACTGGAAACGACGCAAGGTGTTGATGTTATGGATGAAATAAGTCTATATTTTGAGGAATATCATCTTCTGTGTCAAAAGCTTGCGGGTATTTGTACGGACAGTGCTCCAGTTATGCTTGATTCCCGCTCTGGTCTTGCTGCATTGATAAAAATGAAAAATCATCTGCAAGATCAACACATTGCGTTATTCGTCGCCAAGCATTGGCTGTCAAAAACCTACCAGAATGCTTGGCTGTTGCGTTGAATCAATTATGCTCTGATATCAACTCTGAACACTAAAGTCTTCTTTTCCACACAGAGTTGATTGGATTTTCAAAGGAAATATGCTTTCAAGATTGTAAGAACTGAGGCAAGTGAAAATATTTTTATCTCTTAAGGATAACAAAAATTTGCTGAAACAGTTATGTTAGTTCAAATATCAAATAAGCTTACCCAAGCTTATTTATTTATTTATTTGGTTTAATGATTCTATCGCGTGGGGTCATTAGCGGACTATACATTTGTATTATTTTCAGAAATACGAGTATTAACTTATTTTCTTAATTTCTATTCACTATGTCTGCCAAGTAGGCAGTCTCGTGCCAGTATTAGGTATTTAGTTGATTTTTTGCTCAAATAAATAAATTGAAAAAATAAATAAATTCAACTTCAAAAGTCAGAAAATTTAAGGTTTCACGGCATTGGCAAAATAAGCAAAAAAAAATCATGAATCTCCCAAATATTCAAGATATACGTTATTTGACTTTATTTTCATCGACATATTAATGTGAGCAGGGGTTCTCAACGCTTTTGATAACGAAAAACAACCACCGAATCCTTGCCGATATGTGTTTGGCTTTCAGTAGCACTGAACCAAGGATTCAAAAATAAGTTAAGACTATCCAGTCATAAAAATCTCATTGAAATAATACATTCACATGTCTAACATAAAATTTACTCGGAAAAAATTGAAATAAAACATTATCAGTGTTTCATTTATTAATAGATAGAACAACGTTTATTTTTTATTATATTTTTATTTATTATTTTTATTTTATTTATAACTTTTTGAAGGTAATATTTCTTTCAAAAAGTTGGTGATCCGTGACAATGGTAAATTTTGTTAAATGGTCCCTCATTATGAAAAGGTTAAGAACCACTGAGTTAGAGGGTTAAAATTGTGTACATAGATTGAGTCGATGAGATAATTCATGTATTTTTGTTAACGCGCTACGACGACTATTTGTCCGTTCGAAACGCATTTGGATCTGCTGAACACTCAATACGCGATATTTTTCGCGGTACAGCTTAGCAGCATTTATTTATTCAATGTTCACTCTGCATATCTTCTCTCTGACGGGAAAATACGACATTGGTGACGGAACTATGCTGCGCACTCCTCTTTTTAGTCGTATGTTATTCCTTAAAATACATACATACTATTGCAGTGTATCTATATATATATATATATATATATATATATATATATATATATATATATATATATATATATATATATATATATACAGTCATTTCCATTATATTTTTGAACCATTTTATTTATATTTAAAGAACAAAGTTAGTAGGATTTTTGGTTCAGTTAAACAATCTTACGATTATATATATTTCTATTTTCATTAACGTTTCGGTCTGTTACTTTGACCTTTACAAAATGATTGCATCAATATGTTACCATCACTAAAATAAAAGGAGACTTGACAATAACTTATCGTAAATACCAAAACAGGCTCAACTCACCACAATTAAAAACTTTTAACATAAATCACAGAATTACATTAACAATTTATAAATACTACGCAAAACAAAACTTGACAATTATCCACAGTAACAAATTTTAAAAAATTTTCGTCTACATAGACACGTCAGCCTTCGCTTACAGGTAGAAAGTGAAACACCTGTTATAATTTCAGTTGTTCCTCCCTGTTTATCATTTGCTCAAGATGTTGTTATATATTTTACTAAGGCTCTTGATATCTGTTTTGTCATTAATGGCATCCGGGGTTTGTTTTATAAAAATCATTTCATGAAACTCACGTTTTCTTTTATGGTATTCTGATTTCAAAACTGTTGATCATTGTCAAGTTTTGTTTTGCGTAGTATTTATGAATTGTTAATGTAATTCTGTGATTTATGTTAAAAGTTTTTAATTGTGGTGAGTTAAGCCTGTTTTGGTATTTACGATAAGTTATTGTCAAGTCTCCTTTTATTTTAGTGATGGTAACATATTGATGCAATCATTTTGATAAAGGTCAAAGTAACAGACCGAAACGTTAATGAAAATAGAAATATATATAATCGTAAGATTGTTTAACTGAACCAAAAATCCTACTAACTTTGTTCTTTAAATATATATATATATATATATATATATATATATATATATATATATATATATATATATATATATATATATATATATATATATATATATATATATATATATATATATTTCCTGGTACATATTGGCATCTCCAGCGGCTCCCATCGGGACAAATAAACTGAAATTTAGTCCTAGGATTGTTTACGTTTCAGAACAAAACTGTCAAAATTTGCTTAAATTTTTTTAACCGCGCCATTTTTACGTAGATATTCCTTTTTTCGTGGTTTTTGAAAAATTGCCGAATACCACAGCTTCTGCATATTGAGTTATAGGTTTGAAGTTTGGTTGTGATGCACTTCGCGAATTGTTTTTCACAATAGAGGGATAAAATTTGGTACGTGGATTATGTTGATGTTGAGGTACGTTCCTTCGTTGGTTTCAACTTTTTTCTTCAACTACGATGCATTTCACAATTTTTTTTTATGAATATTATATTGTATACCTAGGCGGTAAAGTGGCATTTTTCAGGCCGAAAGGAGATATGGACAGGCGAGGCGCAGCCGAGTTTGGTCACTTCTTGAGGCCTGAAAAATCACTTTACTGCCATGGTTTACACATGATTTTTTATCCTACAAAATAATTGTTGGTAAGATTTTTTCTATAAAAATTTTATTTTATAATATGAAATTCATAACTATGAGTCATTATTTTTTAAAGTGACATTAAAAATCGGATTATGTATAGTACACCTAACAAAAGAGATTCCTTGCTTGGATAATTTTGATAACAGTACTTGTTCAGAGAAGGAAGTAGTTGAAGCTGTTGCCCTTCCCAGCTAAAAATTTTATGTTCTGTTAAAGTTGAGAGAACGTTTTCTCAGCAAATTTTATAGAGCAATGTTTGTTCTAAGAACATTCTCAAAACGTTCTTACAGCAGTTATACAAAAGAAATGGGCCCCGTGCTAAAGAACTTTTCAGTTGTTTAAGTTGTTCTGTAAGGTATGTAGAAAACATTTATAGAATTGTTGTGTAAACGTTCTTACAAGTCGTAAAGAATTTCTATGCGATAGTTACAGAGCAATGTCATACGAATTCTATAATAGTTCTAAAATGGTGTCTTAAAATTCTATTATAGAGCGTATAAAGAACTTCTATATTTTTGTTCGTTAACCGTACATATTGTATTCCATTATACAATTATTTTGTTGCGTGACGTTATAGTTACAAAACTTTAATAGGTTTTTTTACATCTTTTGAAGACAAAATGCTCCTATATCACTTTAAATCATGGATACGCGTTAAAAATGATATGGACGCCATAATATATAAAGTACCTTCACCATTTATTTGAATTTTCTAGTAAGTTTGAAATCAAAAGACGAATAAATTTTAATGCGGAAGAAAAATTAATGTGAAATATGTGGTATATATATGGTAATTTTTTAATGCGCCCTCATTTTATCTCATTTTTCTACAATGTTAGAAACTAATTAAGTATTAAAAAAAAAATTATTGATAAATTTTGCCGCCAAATGTATAAAAAACAGTTAGAAAGTAAACATACATCATATTACTGATAATATTTGGCCCATGTATGTTTCATATCAGTTTTTATCTGAATTTTTCTTGTTTCTTTACAAAATGGCGACGAAATGGAAAGCTTATCTCGTACTTCCAATATGGATGCCAACTAATATGAATCTTTTGTGTCGATTGCAATGATTACAGAGCTAATATACTTCATAAGCAACTACTATAACTCAAATGTGCCTACTAAAATTAACAGTGTTGTCTTGTTTTACAAGATTTCCCTAAGCACTAAAATTAGTACAGGCAGGCTGCATTTTGAAAGAAAAAATATATAAATACATAAACGATTTTTTCACAGAAGATTTCTCTGGTGATATTACCGTTATTAAAGCGGAAATTTGCATACAATATTTCCCAGTGACTTTTTTTAAGAGTCAAAAATATTTCCAATATGGCTCAGTTTGTTTTTACTCGACTGTGGCTAAACTAAAAGGAAGTATTACGATTTTAGCAGTCTATGTATATGTGTATCTATGGATGTGGATAAATAATATGTATGTTCTATGGTATCGCCTGATTGGTACTATTTTGGAGATTGAGGTGGCAATTGATCCGTAAGTATAGCCTGGGTGACATTAACTACTTATTTCCGTAGCCAACTGTCACTTGGTATAACTTGCCACCTTGTTCGCCCTTAAAAACCCTATGGAAAATTTTGTATGCAAACTACGTATTTAATAACATTATCAACACAGAGGAATACCTAATTTGGTCTACATTTAAAATCTTCATCATTATTGTTCTGAAGCTCTATTAGCCAGTCATTTCTTTTTACTATAACTTCGTCATCTTCTTGGTTTTCTATGTCGCTGTCTATTCTGTTGTTTTGTTCCTCGATTAAGGTCTTTGGTACCTCAATAACTACACTATCTGTTTTTAATGCGGTAACCTGGAAATCCTTATTTGTAGCTTTGCTGTCATTGCTGTTATTTACGGAAATTCTATCACACAATAAGCTTTCGTAAATTCTTTTCGTTTCCCTGCTGAATGCTCCACTTTTTTCATCTGTTTCCATTTACTTAAAGACATGGTTTTTATAACAAATGTCGTCTAAAACTTATACACAAACGAAATTCACTTTTAAAATGGCGTCAATTGAGGTATGGTTGTTCTGTAGTGCTTTTTTATGAAACAAAAATGGCATAGATATAAACCTAATTACTCCGTAATTATTGTATAACAACTACAACATTACTCTCTATAACAACGTTATAGAGGTTTTTTTATTAAGTTCGTTAGCAGCTTCCATATGCATAATTTGTTATTCGTAGCAAAATTGTCTCTTTGCCACCCTTTATACAATATTTCTATAAAAAAACTTTAATCAACCACTACGGAGCAATTCTATAGGAGCTTCACAGGAGTTGGTATAGTTCTATAAGATACTTTTTCACATCGGATTTGGAATCATTTAGTTCTATAAGCATCATTACTGTAAAATTGTGCTACTATAGACAGTTATCGAGCAATTATTTACACTTATCTTCTGAATGCTCTGTAATTATGTTCTAAGAACGTTCTTGCAATAAACTTAAAGAACAATTTAGCTTACGAAGACAAAATAGTATCATCTGCTTCACTTATACAACAACTTAATGTTCTAGACACAACTATGAAACCTTTACAGAACAGAAAAGTTCTTTTACTCTGAATTTATAGAAGCTTTTTGCTAGCTGGGTTACGTCTGCTATATTTTCTATTAAAGGAGTCGTCATTTCAGCAGTTTCAGTATCGATTTGTATTTTTTTGATAATTCGGAGAAATATGTTAAAATTGCATTTTCACTATATTTTTTTACCTGCTTGGAGGCACACCACTCCTTAAATAATTTGTATTGGAAGTTATATTTCGCTTTAGATTTATTCGGTAATAAGTCTAGCGTGACCTGGTTAGCTATCAGTTATTTCAGGTGGAGTGAGATACATTATTTCTTCTGATTCAGACTCCATAACTTAGAACAAATATCAAAATACGAAAACTTATGATTGAATTGACAACTGCTAGATATTTATTTTTATACCGACGTTTAATTGTCAACTGGAGCGCCAGCTAGCGTGAAAACGTAAAAATTATTTTACCGCCTAGCCGAGAAAAGGTCTACTTTCTCGCCTCCGTAAAGCTGGTAAAATTCAACTTTCTTATAGTGTAGGATAAAAATACATTTTTTATCAATTCAATTTGCTATTTAAGCGTGTTTTTCCACAATACGTTTCTATCCGTTGGAATCGCATCTCGACGCGATGCACTTCGCGCGAAAAATACCGTAGTGATGGAGCTCTGCTTCTCCATCGCTGCTTCTAAATCAAAACGTTCCCAACATTAACATACATCCAAATCATATTCAATTAAACTGAAACTATACTACACAAATCATCATAGTTTTTCACTTCACATATAAATCAATATCTAAAACTCTATTTTAAAGTATATAAATAAATTGTTCATTTTGCAGGGAGCTTTCTGGTTAGAACAGTATTCATGGGCGCTCTTCAAAGCCATGTCCCACATGTTATGTATAGGTTATGGCAAGTTTCCACCACAATCACTCACCGATATGTGGCTTACGATGTTATCGATGATATCAGGGGCTACTTGTTATGCCCTTTTCCTAGGACATGCCACAAATTTGATTCAGAGTTTAGATTCTTCTAGAAGGCAGTATAGAGAAAAGGTAACTCATTTTCTTTCAGGCTGCGGTTTTGTATATTTAACCAGATGACGACAGCACATGTATGATATTGAAATGTTATTGACGGATTTCTTTGTGTACGATATACTAATAATAATAATAATAATAAGGTTTATTCAGTATAACACAATAACGAATAAACAAATTCAGTCACAGAGTTAATTATTCCATAACTGAATACTAATTATCATAATAATTTTATTATCAAACGGTTACGTTATATGTATTGTATAAAAAACTGTTGAAAATTTTGTTTATATTAGGTAATAGTACTAGTGCTCAATACTGTATATTTATGCATAAAAAATGTGCTATCTGGAGAATTTCATCGATGGGAGCGTATTTTAATGGAATTTATTTCTTCTTCACTTTCTTGTTCACTTTCTAGCATGGTAATTAATGAGTGCAAATTCGTTTATTTCAAGTAGAGTAACGATTCTGAGTAAGTTTTTAATTTTGTATCTACGCTCATTCCACGTTTACACTTATGGATCTCCATATTATTGGGCATTAATATACACTGGTGATTGAGTTATACAATACACTAATAATTTTATGTAGATTTATGGTATGCACTGCAATTTCACATAATTTTCTTAGGATTCAGGACTATAAATTGTGTTAAGCTGCAGATATCTATTAGTTTTGTGATAATTTCGATCTTGATTCCTCTATCCTTTTTTCTTCCTATAAATAAATTATTACCTACACAGACAGTTTATCAATTCAATTCAAAGCTTAGTCGTGTAATAAATAATACGCTTTGGTAATATTTTCTGTAAAAATGACAAAGGATTCCACTTTCTAGGGACCATATATAAAATTATCTGCATATAATTACGCAAAGAGAAAATGTTATACCTTTTTTCTTCGAGCATATAGCGCGCAAGAAGGTGTATGAAATTCAGGAAAGTTAAAGTTTATTGAATTGTATTGAAAATACAATTCAATAAAATTCTTGAAAATAGTACATTGTTCAACGAGTGACAAAAGTGAAGTTTTTTCAAGCGAAAAACAATTTGCTAATTTTTCCCCAATTGTGACGGTTATCAAACTTTCGCTTGGGGTTTTTGATGACGAATAATATCTTTTTTCCAACGTTCTTAGAAAAAAACATTTTTTCTCATTTTTATTTTGTTTACACATTTCCAAAAGCTTTCCACTAATTCACAAGGTTATTACAAACAAATTAATTGAAATATAACAGATCAAGGTGTGTTAGGTCAGCTTATGAATAATAAGATTTGATATCAGTATAACTTCTTAAGGCAATTCAACATTGCCAAAGACATGTGATAGGTAGATGTAATACTTTATTGGACTGGAAACGTTAATTTTATCACAAAAATTGTTTTTTACTATTATTAGTGAATGTGAAGATAATATCATCATATATGTATGTTTTCCATATAATTGATGATTATTTCATCTTGAAATTATTTGAAAAAAACTCATTATTTTCTTGTTTTTTATAAAAAAAATTTGTAATACTCAAAGCCGATTCACAATAACTCTATAATTTTACGTACTAAGATATAGTGTAACAATTTTTCTCTATGAGAATAATATGGCTGTTTATGAACGATGTTCTAATATATACCTATAGCGTAATCTGAAATTACCTGATTAAATGAATCTATATACTTTTTCATGAAATTGCAACTGAGCGTTAAGAATTGAATAAAGATCAACTGTCTGAATAGGTTATATAGCTTAATCCTATTGTAGCGGCGCACGCACCTCGCCATTACAAGCACAAATCTTTCAACTGTCCTTCCCAAGTTCCATTAAATGTACTGACTCAACCAGCCCGTAACCAAAAAGCTGCAGCCCGAATCTGAAAAAAATCTTATGCATGTTATGTATCTGCACGGTGTAGGTAAAGCAAGTGGAGGAATACATGGCATACAGAAAACTTCCGAGAGAAATGAGGCAAAGGATCACGGAGTACTTCGAACATCGATATCAAGGGAAATTTTTCGACGAAGAATGTATTCTGGGTGAACTATCAGAAAAATTGCGAGAGGATGTCATAAACTACAATTGTCGATCGTTGGTTGCATCTGTCCCGTTTTTCGCCAATGCGGATTCAAATTTCGTTTCAGATGTTGTCACGAAATTGAAATATGAAGTCTTCCAACCCGGTAAGTTATTTGAGTTGAACGTTCTAATTTGCAGAATTATGATGTAGACTGAATACTATTTTAAGCATTGAGTAATTTTTATCCAGCCTCAAATATAGTGTTATCATTTAATTCCTGTGAATGGTGAAAGGCAGTGATTTTACTCTACCACATGTTATTCCATGCTTCAAACATTCTCCATTTGAGCTTTGAAAGATGAATGGGTATATATATATATATATATATATATATATATATATATATATATATATATATATATATATTTGGATTGATTGGGCCGATACTTGGTGTAAATTAATAAACATACTAAAACAATGGTCAATAATAACAATTTACACATTTATTAAAAGAAATAACGCATGACGCACGTTTCGGTGGAACTTCACCTTCTTCAGATGCTAATGGCAAACTAACTATGATTCTCTGTTATATCGAAAACAAGAAATGACAAATTGTGTAGAAGGGGTAAATAGAAAGATGGTTACAAATAATTATTAGAATAGGAAAACCCAATTCTGAACTTCTAGTCAGGTAGTTCGGTAATTTTGAAAAAATTGAGAAGGGGGCTTTAAGTATGATCGATTTGGCTATTCAATAAGAAACCGAAATGCTTTATTTATCTGTAATGATTCTAAAAAATTAAGTTTTATACTCACTTTCAGTATTTAATATTTTAAAATCGAAATTGAATGTGTGATTTTCTTAATGATTAAATGGTTTGTATAATGTGAATCCGACTTCTGATTAACAAAGCTACGTTTGTGTTCTGAAATTCTAGTTTGAAAACTTCTGAAAGTTCTACCAATGTAAAACCTTTCACAATCACCACAATTAATTTTATAAACTCCTGATTTATTATCTTTATGAAATTTGGATTAATTATTTTTTATATGATTTCCTAAATTATTACCGGTGCGATAAGCAATGTTAATGTTGTGCGTAGATAAGAGACATTTAAGTTTTCTACTTGAATTTCCGATTAAAGTGAGGCTGTTATATTTGATATTATTTTCAGTAAGGGGTACACCTGGTTAATCGCATTTTTGAACAACTTTTTATCTATCATATTGTCTATTATTATGGGATCATAATTATTATTTACGGCAATTTGTTTAATTATATTTTTCTCGATGTTAAAGTTGGCGTTTGAAAGAAGAATATTCAATAAACGATGTACCATACTATTGAAAGCTGCCATTTTGTGTTGGAATCGATGTAGGGAAGTACTATGTATGACGCTATCAGTGTGCGTTGGTTTGCGAAAATTGAAAAATTATGTTTGTTATCTACCTTTATTATTTTCGAATCCAAATAGTTAATTGAGTTATCTTTTTCCATCTATAAAGTGAATTTTATATTAGGGTGTAAATGTTTTTACCGAAACGTGCGTCATGCGTTATTTCTTTTAATAAATGTGTAAATTGTTATTATTAACCATTGTTTTAATATATGAAAACAAAGTAGTACAACCAATAAACGTAAGTAGAAATTCCACAGAAGAAATATTATCAAAATATCCCTTGTGCGTGGTGAGATGTAGTTTAGATTACAACACAAACATAAACATACAATACAACTATAATAGACTAAGATAATCCATATATTACAATGGTATAATGATTCAAGATAACTTACAATCTTAGAGAATAGTGAGCACAATGATTGATTAATTTGTCCTCTATCATGTTACATCTCACATATATATGACCCACGTCCCACATACATGCATATATATGCATATACGTCTCACACATGACACATTCACATCACTTATCCGATGAGAAGCAAAACTGGATATTCGATCTTTCAATATTTACTTCTGGTTTATCAAGTCATGGATCGTTTTTCTTGTTTGACCATTCAGCCAGTTCCTCAAGCAGCGCTTGAAATGGGCTTGGCTTTTACTTTTCCGAACTTCTTCCGGCACAAGATTGTAGATTCTTGGTGCCAGATATGATAACGATCTACATCCTATGGACTTGTTTCTTCTTGGGAGAAAATAGTTTGATATATTCCTTGTTTCATATGGATGAGAAATTTTTTTCAATCTAATTTTTTGTTTGAATACATTGAGTGCAGCTTTCCAAAAATACAGTTGTCTAGCATCCAAGACTCCACTTGACTGGAAGATCATATCACTGGAATATACACGGTTTTTATTGTACACAATCTTGAGAATCCATTTCTGAATCACATCCAAGTTCTTGTAGTACGCATCACATACACCCCCCCATCCCATTGAGACTGAACAAGAGAAAAGTATAATATTTTCAGTTGTTGTGTATCGAGAAAGCCCCTCAAATACCGAAACCTCCATAAAAATCCTCTGATTTTATTGACAACATTTTTAATTTGTAGATCCCTTTTTAAATGCTGATCAATTATTATTCCTCAGTAGGTAATCTGCTTAGCCTCCGGAATGAATGAATATATATATATATATATATATATATATATATATATATATATATATATATATATATATATATATATATATATATATATATATGTGTGTGTGTGTGTGTGTATACAGTGTGGACCACCAGGAACTGCATCGATCGATATCTCAGAAACTGAATGTAGGAAAATTGGAAATTTTAGAGACTGGCTAGATGTCTTGGGGCCTATCCAGCTAAAATATTTTTATTCATTGGGTATTTTCGGTTATACCGGAAATAGACCCTAACTCTCTTATTTTAAATGAGACACCATATATATTATTACATTTTTGAATTCTACCTAGATTCTAGGCAGATTTTATGCATCATATCCTAAGTCGAAGCGTTTTTGACATATTTAAGTTTTTATATCAAAAATGACGATTGCAAGTTCTAATGTAATTATCAATTGTTCATATAAGGAAGCCCTTATTACTTACTTTGAGTTGGATTCCTTGTTGAGAAGGACTTAGTTTAATAGATTTTGTATAATATTCGGATAACTAATCATACAGGGTGTTCAAAAAATAAGATCTGAAATGAGTTTGAGAAAACTGCTTAAAATCAATTTTTTCAAATGGAAACCCCCAATTTTCCTTATTTTGTAGTATTAAGCATCAAAAATTAAGGTAACTTTGTAGGAGGTTATCTATACCTAAAATTTTTAGTTTTCGAAATATTGCCAATTTTATATTTTTATATGTCGATTTTGCATTCAATCAAGAATAAACAATTAGATCTAGGATAGCCACGATCCTATTTGACATTTTGAATCAACGCAATGACACCCTGGTTAAATTATACAAACTAAGATTATTCAAACTTGGACAATGTGATAAAGTGTTGTCAAGAACATGCGATACATTTGTGACACCATGTCCTCAAAAACAGAGTCACATGAATTCTAAAGTTGACTATTCAGACAACTTGCCCCTGGCTGATCTTCGAAATCTTTTCTATCAAATTATGGGTGGCACCTCCACATAATCCGCATTTAGTAAATAATTATCTGGAAAACTTATTCTATGATCAATGGGTAGCCAACAATGGATCAAATTTTTGGCCACCTCGCTCCCCAGAACTATCACTACTTGATTTTTATTTATAGGAAACAGTGAAAAATAACGTGTATAACACCGCAGTGACCACCATGGAATACTGCATGAGGTGAGTAAGTACAGCATTTGAAGACCTAGACCACCAGTCAAGTCAATAAAAAGAGCCACTCATGAACAATTGCGGCTTAGATGCGCAAAATGTCTGGAAGTTCAGAGACGCCACTTTCATTGTTAATAACTGGTTCATTTCTGTACATTTTTCCTTTGCGGGTCTAAAGTTCTTCGTGTTTTCTATAATTCATCTATAATATTTGGTGATTGTTTCTGTTTTTGAGGATATCGTATCATAAATGCTCTTGAAATAACTTTATCACATTGTCCATAAATAATAAATAAATTTAAATAATCTTCGTTTGTATAATATAACCGGGGTGCCATTACGATGATTTGAAATGTCAAATACGATCGTGGCTATCCGAGATCTAATTGTTAAATGAATAAATGCAAAATCGCCATATAAAAATATTAAACTGGTAATATTTCGAAAACTAAAAATGTCAGGTATAGATAACCTTATACAAAATTGCCTTAGTTTTGGATGCTTAATACTACAGAATTAGAAAAAGGGGGGGTTTCTATTTGAAAAAATTGAGTTTTGTCAGTTTTCTCAATCTCATTTTAGATCTTATTTTTTTAACACCCTGTATGATGAGTTATCCAAATATTATACAAAAGCTATTAAAGTCCTTCTCAACAAGAAATCCAACCCAAAGTAAGTAATAAGGGCTTCCTTATAGGAACAATTGATAATTATATTAGGACTTAATTTCGTCATTTTTGACATAAAAACTAAAATATGTCACAAACGCTTAGACTTTGGACATGATGAATAAAATCTGCCTAGAATCTTAGGAAGAATTCGAAAATGTAATAATATATAGGGTGTCCCATTTGAAATAAGCGACTTAGGGTCTATTTCCGGTATAACCGGAAATACCCAATAGGTGAAAATATTTTTGCTGAATAAGCCTCAAGACATCTAGCCAGATATATATATATATATATATATATATATATATATATATATATATATATAATATATATCTATCTATATATTTTTTAAATTAAGGAATCACTATGCAGTATGACAACAGTTAATTTCCTGTGAAAGAAAAAATTTACAGTACATAACAAATATAATAGAAGACCTTCAGCTGTTTTTCTTCCATATAAACCAAAAAAAGAGGTCACGTTTTTCATTCCTCCCTCAAGTATGTATGTGCGAGACAAGCTGGTTAAGCCAGATCAAAGGATACACTTGTATATACAAGTGCATTAGGTTTCGATTAGATCGGATAATTCATGCAAAGGAGAAGGTGAGATGAGATTCAGAGGATAAAGACTGACACCCATTCGCCTCTGTAAGTTTGCATGCATTTACTTACCTACGCGATGACGAAACTTCATGACAAGTTGACCCGGAGTTTAAACCCGGAAGCACCTGAATGCTATCCAGCCTAAACATTCTTCTAACTAGCTAGATATATGTCTAGCGATGATAGTATGTGGTTCAAACAGGTTTCATTCGAAATTTTCTTTAATGATAACGCCAAGGTATGCAATAGATGAAGCTTGCTCAATGTTCAGTATTTCATTGATATTCAATGGTCCAAACTTAGATAAATTACTAGAATATGATATAAATACTAATAATAATAACAATAAACTCCATTATTGCCGAGAAAATTGTGTGAGGTAAAATAGCAGCGTCAAATAGAAATTGAGTATAACTATAGAGGGTGGAAAGTATTACATAGTACCTTCCTAGGGGTCTAATAACTTAAGAATATAAATTCAACTAGAATAATTTATACTAATTAAATTAATTTTCAAAACTATTAATTTTTTAAAAATAAAATAAATTACACGAAGGAAATGAATATTAAAAAAAAGAAAGATGTTTAACAATGTATTAAGCTATACGTTACAGTTCAAAATGAATGAAATCTCTGATGAACGCTATATAATTGATTTTGTTTATATTTAACGTTAGCTGTTAACGAGCTAACTAAAAAAAATGTTAACTCACTCTCATTTCTTTTGTTTTAAATTTACTACAGATATTTGCAGCGCAGTATCATCAGCATAGGAAAATATTTTTTTTTTATATTCAGCCACCAGTTAACGGAAAGTTCTATCTGCTGGTGATATCGAATATACTCGTATTTATGACAGTAAATAATTCTTATTCAGTATTTGATATTTTACAAAATTTAATTTGTTTTATCTTCTCATTTCACCGTATTTTAATTTTCAGGTGATATTATAATAAAAGAAGGAACGATCGGTTCGAAGATGTACTTCATCCAAGAAGGTATAGTAGACATCGTCATGTCCAACGGTGAAGTCGCAACTAGTCTGAGCGATGGATCCTATTTTGGAGAGATCTGTCTCCTGACGAACGCCAGAAGGGTGGCGTCCGTGAGGGCCGAAACGTATTGTAATTTATTTTCATTGTCGGTGGATCACTTTAACGCCGTTCTCGAACAGTATCCTCTAATGCGACGCACAATGGAATCGGTGGCTGCGGAGAGGTCAGTGCGTTGGTTGGTATAACGGAACCTATGAGGTTTTATTGAATATTGTTTTAGTCATCGCTTTTATGTTGTATCTTATTCCGAGTAACTTAGAGTACCTATTTGTCGTATATGTGTTGTCTCTTTCATCGTCCGCTCAGGCTGTACCATTCAATGATATCACCTGGTTCCCGATATGTTAGAAATTATTTCCTCTAATAAAATCGATAGGAGTTTAATCAACTCTGGGCTAGTTCATATTAAATTTAATAAATTAAATAAAAGTAGTCTAAGAGCCAAAAACTATAAACTCAAAGGTTTCCCCTTTCACAATATTGTCAAGAACTAACTGAATACATATTACATAAAATCCAGGGTTAGATTTATCAATAGCAGGGCCATATCCAAGGGGGCGCCAGAGGGGGCCGAGCCCCTCTGGAATTATTCAAGCCCCCTCTGGAATTATTTGAGCCCCCTCTAAAAAATATACCAGAATTATTACAAACCAAAAATGTTTATATCTGCGTTGAAACATAAAACTAGCCTAGTTACAAACAAATCTACCTAATTGTAAAACTGACTCAAAATTTTTCATTTGCTGCATCTTTTAACCCGCAAAACATGTTGACGTTTTTATTCTAAAATAAAATAGCTACAAACGAGTGGCTACTAGTAGGGTTGCCAGATTTTTCAGAGCCGTGTCGCACTTTAGACGCTGATTTTTCGCCCAAAAGCGCAACCGTGGTTGTGACATGTTAACGGGTAAACATTGGTAACAAGTATTTTTGCATATAAAATTCACTTATTCTAGCAGTATTTCATACGTGTTTTGCTGCTAATTTGTCACCCAAAATCGCAATAATGATTTTTTCGCAACCGCACGAAAAAATTACTATCACAATCAAAACCAGCTTTGCTAGACTCAAATTATTTACAGACACAACTGAATTTAACATTTTTAGTACCATTGTGTTTCGAATTTTACATTTAACAATATTCATCAGTGAAAATATCCTCTCAATGCATTGGATGACGGTAAGTTTAGAAGAGTAAATGCAAATAGAGCTAAATCTTTAAACATAAATTTTTAGGCTGCATTTTTTAAACCTATAACCTTCCTCCAAAAAAAAATAGGGTTATCAGGACCAGACATTTAAACGATTGAGCGCGAACAAGTGACGAAGCAAGAGAGAGAATATTAACTTGGTTTTCTATTTATAAGCTATTTGTTTTATCAATTTCGAGTTTTCTATGAGAGATTTTTTATTTTTTTTTTTTCATTAGAATAAATTTTTCAAATTTTTCAAAATATTTTTTTAATGAATATTCGTTTTCCCGTATATTTTTCTAGGTAAAAAGACAGAAAAAGCTGTATATTCTTCTCTTTTTTTCACGTATATTTATTTTAGTACTTTGTATAAAATAAGCCTCTCAAGAATTTGTTTAGACCCCTCTAGAAAGCTGTGCTGGCTACGGCCCTGGGCTGGAGTATGCTGCAGCCTATAGGCCGCCACCACTCAAGGGGCTCCAGCCAAAATTGAAATTTGTAGATAGAAAAGTTCGATATTATGAGGAAGATTGAAGATTTTGCTAAAAAGAATCTAGGAAAGCTGTAATTCAGTATAACACTTGTTGTTAGTATTGGGTAGTGTTAGTATTGGATCAGTATTGAGCATTAAATTATTTAAATATATTCTACTAGTATAAGCATATTAACTACTGGGCGCTCTATGCAAGCCTGAGCTCTGGAAGAATAGACCAATATATTGCACATTCCAAAATTAAAGTAAAGTTCAAGATATACAAATTAATAAATGAAAATTGTTATCAAATAAACCCATTAATTTAGTTCACGTTAATGAAATTACTCTTCTCTATAACACTTTAATGTAACTTTTAAATCTCGAAATTCAATTGTTTACCGTTATACTATATACATTTAATAATCTATGACCCGCAATTCATACTAATGTATAAACATCACATGTTAGCGAACCGTGAAATTTTGGGATATTCGTCCCCTTAACCAGGTCCCCACCACTACTCAGCCTAAAGGCCCCAAAAACGTTAATCCGGTACTGATCGAAACTCAAACTTAAATGAGTTTTAGGTACGTTTGAGCTTCGATGTAATGTGAATTCAGTTAGTTCTTGACAATGTTGTAAAAGACGAAACTAGACAAGTATTTTATTACTTATTCAATTTATTATTACCTTTTATTATTTTTCACCTAACTATTGCTGAAGAGAAAACCAAACTAGTTGGGCAAATAAATTAGATCATTCAATGAATATCATATTCATAATATCGTTGAGTTTGTTTGTAAGTTGATGACTTAATGCAAATTTTTTTAAACCTTCTTATGCATTTCAAAAACATGTATTCGCGATTTAAATTATAACCATAAGTGATGAAGATGGACGTATATCCGTCCCACTTAATGTATTTATATTTTCCATATATTTTTAAAATAGTAAACATGGTAAATTTAAATAAACCAAGATTCATACAGAAGACGTTGATTCGGAAACTTCCAACTTTGCGTATAAAAAAGAATTTTTTTTTTGAATTACTATTCAAATCGAAAAAGTACGAAATGGAGGATTTTCCGTCAAATTTTTTTTCTCCTGTATGTTGTTCTTTTTTTGTACAACTCAAAGTGCATTCAGTTGTGAATGACATAAAGGATCCTGATGACATCCGAATGTATTCCATCGTTCTAGGTATTCATCTTAGACTTCAGAGATACCCAAAAAGCTATGTTTCAAGCTACACACCTCGTGAAATAGTGGCACAACCCTTGGTGAACTTGTATATCTCTTAACATTCCTAACGAAGTGACTCACCTCTTGTACCATTTTTTTTAGCCTACAATCTCTTTCACTGTCTCAAAAATGGTTTTGTATATTAGAGAAAATCCATCAAAATTGCCAACTTTCAACTGTTCATTTGACTGAGATGTTGCTAATTTAGGTGGGCATAACTTAAAACGAGATTATAGGGTCATATATGAAGCTAAGCCCCAAGTATCTGGATTCTCACATCGCACAGCATTTTCCTGAATAGTGCCCATTAAATTTGAATCCTAGGGTCGACCCAAGTGACCATCCGATAAACCGCATCAAACGTCCTTCTAGAGGTCATGGTCGACCTAACGACATAACCAAGTGTCACTCTTCTGGTGCGTTTTGTGGCCCTCCTGTCCCTGGGAAGAGTAGAACCACCAAGTGAGGCACATCATTTGAAACTTGCTGCTTAACAGCAAAGGGCGACACAAAATCGTGTACTTATACTAATAGTTCACCATATACCGGGTGTCCACGGAAGGTGTCTCGCCCCTATAACTTTTTTGTTTTCGGAGATAATGAAATAAAATTTAAAGGATCTGTTTGATGCATGAAACTTCATTTTTTGACAAGTAACTCAACTTCATGCAACTTCCGGTTTCACCGGAAGTGACATAAACTTTCGATTTTTAAATGGGACACTGGGTATATTTTCAGTTTTTTGTCTTCATCTGACATTTAAAATACAACTATGTATCGTTTGTTACTTTTTGTAACCGTTTCTTTATATTTTTTTTTTTCGAAATAAATTTTTGTTCTAGAGGGATATGCGTTCAAATAACTAATTTTGGTCCTAAAATGTATGTTAAGATACAACTTCACTGTTTTCGATCGAAATGTTCCAGCTATGTGAAGTTTAATTTTGAAACTTCTATAACTATTTTTTTTCAAATGGCTCATCGGTTTAAAAAAAAGATAATTTTATTACGATTAATTTGATACCGCACTCTAGGTATGAGGTTGAAAGAAAACTTTCGATAAAAACCTGAAATCCCATAACCTTAGAACTTTCTTCAAATGAAGAATCTTATTGAGATTAAAATAACATTTGAAATCATCGAGTAACCTGTGACCAACACAACTGAAACAAAATAAGTCCGAAGTCACGCCTACAAATCTACGTCCCAGGACGGTAAACAGGGCCATTTTAGGACCGAAATTATTTTTATTTTTCACTTGTATATTATATGTTTATTTCACCTTGGATACGGTTGCTATAAACACACTCATTATGCCCTAGGCCATTACGCCCTCATTTGCGGACATAATTGATTTAAAACGCCCGCTTATTGTACTAGGAGAAATGAAGCAAATTTCATTGATTTTTTCTTCATAATCCTTATCGTATCCGACTCTGGATTTCTCCGGCAATTAATTATTCGCAGCTTTGGCTGCATTTTCTATGATATTCTTGGGTAAATTCATTTTCATTTTGATTATTTTTATAAAACTACACAAAGAAAGCAGCATGACATTCACTGAATATGATGACAAAAATATTCACAAACGTCAAACTATCAACAAATTACATGCCTACTATGAGAAGGAAAATGGATAGGGGCAATGAAACGACTTTAAAATCGCTTTTTCATCATAATATAATAATTTTTTCGTGAAAAATAAAATCTTGTATGCACCGCGTGCGTTACTAGATCCTTATGCCCATCGAGCAACATTCATTCCTCGGGCCAGAGGCCCTCGGGCCGAATGTTTCCCTCAGGGCATAAGGATCTATATAACGCACTTGGTACATAAATAACTAATTTTACTCACAATCGATCGGTAATCGATGGTTCTCTAACCTTCCAAACAGTCGGGAAGCGCTTCATTACATACTTCATACTTTCCCGGCTAACAAATCTCACTTTCCCGGCTAGCATATGTCACTTTACTGGCTAGCTTGTGTCACTTTACCTACTAGTATGCAAATAAATCAGAATTAACTCGATATTCATTTAATATAAAAAGAAAAAAACTATTTGGAATTATAAATATTAATAGTTATACCTTGTTGCTTAAAGTTATGAGTTTCAGAATTCGATGATGATGCCGACGTTCTAGGATTTTCTTTTAGAAGTTCATCACACCTGCAAGCTCCAGAAATGCCAATAATCAAAGCAACCTGAAAGAAATTTGTACTTTAACATTTTTAATATGCACTAAAGAAATTAAAATGTTACCTTTTGAGGGAGATATTCTATCGGAGCACCGTTTAGAAATTTATCGATGTTTGCTTTGGAAAGAACACTTGACTTTTTAGCTTTGCATCCCACATTTTGCCTTTTCAAGTATTTTGCATAATTACTGATTGCCTATATTTAATAGTGTTCGTAGCATCGAATACCTTGACCATAATGTACTGGCTTCATTCTGATTAGGTACTCAATTCACCGAAATAGGCAAGGAGCACAGTCTCCGTATACACATACCTTCCTCTGCTTTTCACAGGAATAAGGCCTCCGGATGTTAGTTCTGCAGCTACTCGAAGTTATAGTAGTATGGATTCAAATTCGCAGTCGGACATTTTTCATTAATATTGTCAAAAATTAAATTGTGAATTATGACCCAACTGTCAGATCGAATCTATGGTTAAATCAACTAACTTTTATGTTGCCTAATTAATACAAGTAATAATAATTATTATCAGAACTTGATTATTAATGTGATAGATTGTGAGTAAAATAGTATACAAACCTCGGGGAAAATCATTCCAGCCTCACGTCTGCAGCACACCTCGGTGCTGCGCACCTCGGTATGCTACCTTGCCGTTCGGCTGTAATAGATTACTTCCCCGCTCGGTATGTAATATACTATGAACGCATCTATAGCCCTCTAGAATAAAAATTTATTTCGAAAAAAAAATTGAACAACGGTTACAAAAAGTAGCAAATGATACATGGTTGTATTCTAAATGTCATATGAAGAACAAAAAAACTGAAAATATACCAGGTGTCCCATTTAAAAATCGAAAGTTTATGTCACTTCCGGCGAAACCGGAAGTTCCATGAAGTTGAGTTACTTGTCAAAAAATGCAGTTTTATGCATGAAACAGTAGACTTGAAATTCCCTAAATGAAAAAAAACTACATTTCATTATCTATAAAAACAAATAATTTATAGGAGCGAGCCACCTTCCGTGGACACCCGGTATAGTTTTTATATGGCAAGACGTTAGACATCATGAGTATCTAATAGAAAAAGATAGTATTCAAATCAGTACATTATTTTATGAAATATTATTGGATGGTACAGCCTGCGTGGTGTCATTATTATTGGTTAATAGCTCACACTACAAACTGACATGCTATTTTGTATTATTTTGAAGTCTAACTTCCCCTAAAAATATCCGATTATTATTGCATCTATTCTAATGGTCATTTCTGGTGATTCTGTGGATGGTCACGAAAGTAGATGCAATGAATATTTCATAACCCTTAGACTAGGAAAGAGAGTGGACAGCTAACTGAATACATTCTTATGTTACCAGCTGGCACCACGTAACCTTGAGCCAGCGGTCACAGCTAACAGTGGCGTAGCATAAAATATTCTGAGAATGTATATTACCTACTTTTGAAATTTGACATATATACCTATAGGGAAAACATAATAATCGATACGCCCCCTACCGGTGTCGAATATTACTAGAGCATGGGAGATAGATTGCTTTGTGTACATCTGTTTACGTGTATTTTATATGAGAAGTTGTTGAGTTTTAATTGTATTTTGGATCGTTTACAAACGTTCAGAAGAGATGAATCACTATTGTTGTGTATTCTATTGTTCATATTGGGCAAAAAAACCGAATATAGCTTACATACCTTTCCGAAAGCTGGACAATTCAAAGTTGCATTCCAAACAAAGTTGGGAAACAAGGAAATGATGGACAGAAGAAAGGTGTGGATTCATAACTTGAAGATTGAAAAAAAATGTCTGAACATAAGAGAGTTGTTCTTTACAGTTTACTGAGAATAATTATTTTCCCTGCAGTAAGTTTGTGGATTTTTCCATATAGACTTATACCAATATAATGATGTGCAATTTTCAGCTAACCGAAAACGTAGAGTTTTTGAAGTCCAATGCTATTCCAACGAAAAATCTTCCACTTTTATCGGAATCTGAACCTGGGCCATCATCCAGAGATTCTAGATTATTGTATTTTCTTTCATGTAACAACCAGAAATACTATTAAAATAATAATAACAAATGATGTTTATTTGCACAACCAAAATAACAGTTTATCATAACATCAAGAATATGAAATAACATGTGACTCTATAGCTAGGTAAAAACTAAAAATATTCAATTATATAATCAGGAAAACAGAGATTCTATCAAAAAAGCCAGACTCTCAGAAGTCCACCGTACTTTTAGGATAGCTCTTTATACGTCAGGAAAATTCAAAAAATATAATAACTTATTACGTTCAAACCATTCAAGCAGAGTATTCATATTAATTCTTCTTTTATTTCATGTTGTTTCCTTCAGTTTAGCTGGTAAGTACTTAGTTTTGTCCATTATACTCAAAAATTCTTCAGTTCGTAATGAAAGTAGACATGTCAGAGATGTTTTCTTGAAACTTTTGAAAGTTTTTTTATTTTTTAAATAAATAGGTGTTCTATCATACAGCCTTTTCATGAGGTATACATAGTTCCTTCAACCAATTAATTTATTCGTCCTCTACTTTATTTTATTATTGATTTTCATGTTCAATGATAAAAACTCAGTGTAAATTTCAACTTGATGTAGGTAGGTTATCTACTGTTGAACAGAGATAAAATTGTCCTCAATCCAAACACAATATATCACAGGAAAATACAAAGTCCAAAAAAAACACAAATTACGACGATAAACGTTCGAAAACTCAAAACGAAATGAACGTAAATACCATTACAACCAATGTAAACAAACAGCTAATCTCCCATGCTCTAGTACCGATTTTAGCCGTTCCGGCGCTACGATCTTAATTTCGGACGCCTATATATATATATATATAAATTCTGTAAATACGATTAACAAAAAAAAACTATCATAGGTATTCTTTAATCAATTAAAGTTTTCAATTACAATAATAGTTATAATTGTGAAAATACCTAATAAAAAACTATTTATTATACATACATTATAATATGGATTATAAAACATAGAAAACTACACAAACTACTGCCCTTTAAATATAATAGTTTTGGTTAGGTGACTTCTAACAGGATCTGTAATCTCACTTCGTCGCTTTGCAATAAAATGAAGTCTAATGTTTAGATAATTACAAATAACAGATTCAATCAGTAAATATATATGATTGTTAAATTCTGATACATGACCTCTTAGACTAACAAAGCAGTTATCTTTATCATTTATAAAATTAAACATAATCTTATTTCTTAAAGCATTAACAAAATTCGGTTTTATTAAAGAAGTTTCATTAATTCTTATATATTGTTCTGTTAACTTACATATGTCTATCACATCTTCAGATGGGTAAGTTAAACCACCATGATTTTTTTTTGTTATCAAAGAATTAAGGTAATTTTCTTTTTGCCCAGTTAGTGCATCAATGCATTGTTCACATTTTATGGTGGACTACCATGTGGCAGGCATCATAAAATATATAAATGTTGTTTCCATTAATTGTGAAAAAAGATTTTAAATTTACTACATCAGTAATACATCCTAAAATCCTAGCCATAGCCAAATTAGATGGAGCGCCATCAAAGGTTAATGATACTAAATGTGCCCCTGTTTCAAAAATTAATTTGGCACACTGCGAAACTAATGCACTTTTCTGTTCACCGTTTAGTTTATCTGTTTTCGTCCAATAGCAAGTTGTTTGTTTTTAGCCCTTTTACTCAATTTTTCAAAGATACAATGTACTCTATTTTCCCTTGAGGTCTCTTCGAGTTTCACTTCTACTTGACCACCAGATGAAGAGGTTCCAGGTGTTGACATTATTTCGGAAAAAGTTTGTTTGGTACCCTGTAACAATATAATATTGTTGTTAGCAACTGGATTATATTTGAATAATCTGTCTCAAGTACTTTGGTAGGTAAATAAGTACCTACATTCAAAACTTATATCAAAAATAAAAAAGGATCTCAATTTATTTTTGATTGGGTAGGTTTTACTTGGAATTTTTACTTACCCTCATTTTTTTTTCAGCTGATTGCTAAAATTTTGGTAATTCCGGGAAAATATCAGGAACAGCTTCATCTAACAAACAAGTTTTATCCCCAATTTTATAAAACATTGTGCTCTTAAAATGTATGGAACAAAGTCTGTGTTTCTCAGAGGGAGTCCAGTCTTTGAGCTTCATGTTCTTCAACCAAACATTCAATCTCTCCACATTTTTCAACGGAAATCTAAAAAAAATTACAAAAATAAAAATAAGGAAATAACGTAATAAAATGATTATAATTGTACGACAAAAAAGAGAATCCATGCCTCCGCCACTGGCAACTATTATGGTGATTAATGTCATATTTGTGTTAATTATTACCAATTATTACATAAACAAAAATGACAACATAAGCATATTTTGTTATAACTTATAGTCTATGATATTTTCTAGTACCCATGATAATATCGTCTTGATTTTTAGCGTAACAAAGAAAATATACAGCAAATTTAGTAATAATGTCAACAAAACTTAAAGATTTTTACCTGTGAAATGATATTCCAGGCACTTTTTTGGAACTGTGACTCTTACAGCCATAAGCTGAACACATCACCATTATGATCAGGAAAAAAAAACAATGTCTTTTATACAAAATTTTAATAAAACGACACTTTTTCACTTTCTCACCAACACAAACGTTTGGACCAGAAAATGGCGTCGTCAATCGATAAATGTAACAACAATCGCTTATTGCCCAGTGCGCGTGTTACCCGTCCCCTCTCTTTCCTAGTCTAAGTCATAACCTAATTCAATACACTCACAATATGCACTAATAGAGGTTTCTTAAAAGCGATGTGATTAACAAATTCAATAAAACACACATTACACTCCCACATTACACTCTACTTCACCCATTCATATCGTACTATAAGTACTTTCATTACCCACCTGCTTAAGTCACCATATCATTAAAAACAGTTATTCATAAAGATGAAGCAGTTGAGGAAATGTACTGTCTTGACATGCGTCTCATTTAATTTAAAAATAATTATTAATTCAAGACTCCATAAACTATTTAATTCCCTACAAGGATATGAAAAAAATAATTATGAGAATAATATTATAAAATCACAGCCAGATATTTCTTCTTTGCATGCAATATTGCGAACTTATATATTTTGAGACATGCCATCTATTACAAAAAATCGAAATTGATTTATTAGCAGTGGTTTTGTCTATATAGGTGTTCCAATGATTATTGAATACAAAATATAAACATTTCCAATTGAAAGAAATGAAAGCTTCATCTATTTGAGTCAACTGCCCGCAATTTTCTGTTAGACCATGAAATAATCAATAAATTCTCATTATTCAGGTTAAACAAAATAGGCAAAAGTCCCAATTTGCTTTCAAACAGAGAAGAAGATTTGGGTAGTGAAAGCAAAACGATAAATGCTGTCGTGAACGCTTTGGCGAATGAAGCTGATCATGTCAATGTCTCGGATGAATCAATGGCGAAGCTGCATTCGAGTGAGAGAAGTTTACAAGAGTTAGGAAGAACTCTCCATAGATTTACTTTACCCCGGCCTAAGTCAGAGAATAACTTTGCTTCCCAAGATATGCCGCTGACTAGAGGAAACCAAACTAATGGGAGAGCCTCGTTTCACAAATCAGATACTTTTCATAAAGAATCGTCATTCCAATGACGCCACTCCACGCACTAGTGCTCTCTAGTGACGAGCTGATTCTATCAATGATTGCCTATGCTGACTTCATGAAGAATGATACAATTGATCTAAGCTTATAATTTGAGATGGACCATCTCAATTTTGTCTTCAGTTTTTTCTGTTGGTCAGTTCTGCTTCTTTTCTTATTTGGATCAAATTTTTTGAAAGTTGTCTAGCTCCTATTAGCGAATTAAGTTGAAGATACTTATAATACATTAGGTCTGTAGGTCCACATACTACAATAAGCAGAGTACAAGCTCGATGATCAGCAGATATCTGGGTAAATGTGCACTGAAGAATTTATTAATTATTTTGTAAGATATATGCTTCAGTGCACATCCTACAAGATTTTGTGAAGGAAAAAGTAAAATGTATATATTTCCAACCTGTATATATGTGTCTATATATATATATATATATATATATATATATATATATATATATATATATATATATATATATATATATATATATATATATATATATATATATATATATATATATATATATATATATATATATATATATATATATATATATATATATATATATATATATATATATATATATATATATATATATATATATATATATATATATATATATATATATATATATATATATATATATATATATATATAGTGAGGATGTGTGAGATGGAACAAGTTCATTTAAAACTAGGGGGTTTGTTTCTCAGAAAAACGTTCAGACACTGCTGCGGATTTTCTTGTGATAAATTAATGTCTACAGGTTTGCCCTGAAATGAGAGACGACCACAAACTCCATTTTTTTGAATGGAAATTCCTCATTAAGCAATAACAGGCCAAAGAGTCAGAATATCGACTTTACTGAACAAATAACGTTGCGTCGCGACATTAGTGACTTTCTCAAAACTTTAGAACGATAGAAATTGATTGTCGTTCATGAATTTTTTGAGAAATTGAACTATTTCTCACAAATTTTTTTTCCGGATTTGATCATCTACTGTTACTAATTACTTGCTTAACAGTCCAATATCAGTAGTCAGGTCTGCTAATATTAGATGGCTAGGAAAACCACAAAAACCCTTACCGACAATATCCTAAATGGAATTTTGAAATTTTGAAAAATAAAAAAAAACTACCTATGTTTCAATAAATTTTGACTGTGGCCTCCTTAAGTTACTCATTAAGTGCTATTCAGTCTAATATCAGCAGACAGGCTGCTAATATTAAATGGTAGGGCAAACTACAGAAACCACTTACCCACGTAATGTACAAAAAATGTTCTTTATTTTTTGATTTGAGGGTTTTCGTTAAAAAGACATTACTCGTAATTTCGGCTATGTTCAAAATTATACATATTCCAAAAACAAAAGATAGAACTAATCAAACACAAATGAAATCATAATTTCAACCTTAATATCACCAAAATTTCAGAAATACAAAAATATCAGAAATGCCAAGAATTTTTGGAAATGTTGCATATTGGAACAAAAGAAACTACCTAACGTCATAAATAATAGAACTGATGTAGAACGTTTTGGTACAATATACAGATTAAAAATATTTAACGAATAACATGAATCAAAAGACAAAAATTTATCCAACTAACTCAAGCACAAACAACCCAAATTCTTCGCTCAACTCACCACTCCTGTCTCTAGTAGACCAGCTTCAAATGTAGATTTAATTTCTCAACGCCATCGGTATCTTCAGAACATCCAACCATCCATGAAGCCATACACAACGTTCATAATTTCTGGAATAGGTTAGATTTTGAACATAGTCGAAATTACTTTTGATTTCTTTTTAGAGACAAATAATCAACTAATTGAAAACATTTTTTGACATTACGTGAGTAAGAGTTTCTGTAGTTTCCCTTACCATCTAATATTAGCAGGCCTGACTGCTGGTATTAGACTGAAAAGCACGTAACGTAGACGCCACAGCTGGAAGAATATAATTATATGTATTTTGAATTTCAAATTTTTAAAATTCATACTCGCCAAATTAATTTCAATCCTTCAAAAATAACAAAGTCACGAATTTCGAGACGGCAAACATTAACTGTTCTATATAGTCGGTTATTTCACTCAAATTGCCTGTTATTGCTAAGAGAAGACGATTAAATATATATATATATATATATATATATATATATATATATATATATATATATATATATATATATATATATATATATATATATATATATATATAAATATATATATATATATATAAATATATATATATATATATATATAAATATATATATATATATATATATATATATATATATATATATATAAATATATATATGTGTATATATATATATATATATATATATATATATATATATACACTCACCGACTTAAAATTCGGGACAGCCAAAATTTGGATGAAATTTAATGGATGATAACTTTTTTCTCCATAGTCCGATTCAAATGTTTTTTTTTTCAAAATGAAGATAGATCTTTTGAGTTTGAGTGATGTTATTCAATTTCGAAAAAAAAAGTGTACATGTAGAAATATAAAGGAAAATAGCTAAAGAATATTTTTTCCTGAAGTTTGTAACATCCTGTACACATTTTGCAACAATGATGGTTTGTTGTGGATTATTTAGGTTTCCGTAGAAACTTACTCCGTATTCGTTAACTAGTTTTATCTGACATTTCGAACTTTTGAAACATTTAGCCTTTCCTAACATTTTCTATGTTTATTTTTATCGATATCTTTATCGGTAGAAGAGATATGAATTTTTTAAGAAAACATTACACATCTTAAGCAAAAATCGTTAATTTTGATTGAAACATGAAAGGAGATTAGTACCTCGTATTACCTCCTCTAGCTCTTATAACAGCAACTAAACGTCGATTAATTCCTATAATTAGACTTTGGATATCCTCGGAGCGCTTTGGAGCGTCTCGGAGCTGTTGGAGAGTTAGTAATTGTCCTCTATGTTTCTTGATTCGTCTACCTAACATGTCCTATACATGTTCTATCGGATTCATATCGGGACTACGAGCGGGCAAGTCCATAATATTTATTGTAACGTCTTCTAAATATTGGGCCGTTATTCTTGCAGTATGTGGACGGGCATTGTCATGCATGAAAACGAATTGGTTACCAATCAATTGTGAAAAAACAGCAACATGTTCTTCCAGAATTTCGTCGATATACCTCCGAGCTGTGACATCAACTTGACGGACTCTTTCAAGTTCATTCCTATTCTCTACCGCACTGGTATGTCGATTTCTTGAAAATGAAACCCTAATAAAGCGATCATCAACGACAAAAGTAGCACAATTTCTTCCAGATCCATGTCTTCTACAATAACTTCCGGTCTCTCGAAACCTTGCCACGGCTGTTTCCACTCTAGATTTTGTTAAACCCATCATATTCGCCACTTCTCTGTAGAACCAACATCATGAAGAGCAACAGCTTTAGCTGAATCTTCGGATGACAAAGGCATCGCGAATTAAAAAGGAAATAGCGAAATGTTTCAAATGTTCGAAATGCCTTCTTAAAAAATTCATATCTTTTCAACTGAGAACGATATCGAGACGAATCAAAAAGCAAAATGGTAAGAATGAATCAGAATCTGCAAAAAAATATATACACTGGAGTTTAGATTGCAGAATTACTCTACAGGGTGTTACAAACTTCAGGGAAAAATATTGTTTACCTGTTTTCCTTCATATTTCTACATGTACACCCTTTTTACAAAATTGAATACCATTACTCAAACTCGGAACTCAAATTCGAATCGGACTATAGAGAAAAAAGTTATCATACATTAAATTTCATCAAAATTTTGGCTGTCCCGAATTTTGAGTCGGTGAATGTATATATATATATATATATATATATATATATATATATATATATATATATATATATATATATATATATATATATATATATATATATATATATATATATATATATATATATATATATATATATATATATATATATATATATATATATATATATATATCTGTGAGGGAGACTAGTATATTTGAACTACATTCCTCTCGAGTTGTCATAAGACATTGAAAGTTTACTTGTCCCTCAAAGATCTTGCATGTTCACTGCTCTTATAGTACGAGGAGTTATATTTTCAATAATGAAAGAAGATTATATATGCTACATATCAAAGAGTTGTCACAAGTGATTTATCTACAAGTCAAATATTTTATTATTTCATATAAAAAATACATATCTTACGAGAACAACGGGTACCATAATGCCCATTATAGTATTGCCCGTAAAAAATTATATTTCATTTTAATAAAAAATCCACCTATGAATACATAAAATATTATTAATCTTTCACATGACTCTCTCGTTTATGTCAACTTTGTAACTCAGATATTAAGAAATTAATAAGTATATATTTCTTTTGTTGAATTTACCATTCAATCAACTACCCACTTTAAAATATTCCTATTTAAAACTTTAAACTGTTCTGATGTTTTCAAATTTGATAACCAAACCGTGGTTCAATTTACATTGACAAAATCATTTGTCTTGAAATGTTGTTAAACTACACAGCTCATATGATTAATACCTATTTTGGAGTTAGTTGCTAGTTTCGCGATATTGATTGGTAAGCATATCGAGAATTGCATTTTAAATAAAAAGTTTTTGAGTTCACATATCTCATATATAGAATACTTGTTTTTAAATCGGTTATTGTAAATTGTTATTGGAGAATGTGTACTTTGTAATACAATTCATACAATTGTCTACTTTTTTAGTAATTCGATTTGAAAGTATGAAAATTCGTCGCAGTTATTGTCTGACATAGGTATTCATTATTTTAATTGCATTTCTATTGTAGATTTGATTTGAGCCAGTTTTACCAATTCTTTCGTATCTTTTCACTGAAGTAACCTTGGCAATGGAGAAAGAAATCATCGTTTATGAAACAAGCTGATCCTATCTTTTCACACTGTCGTACAAAATGGAGTACTAGTGCGTGAATCAGTGCTTTGCTATTTTATCTCAAGCAATATGTGCACGGACACTATAAAGCTGAAATTTTGTGCAATATTAGAATAATATTATTATATAAGTTAGCTTTAAATACTAGGTGCTCAATAAATTAACAAATTAGTGACTCTACACCTTATCCAAATTTTTTTCAAGCTAATGGATGATGATTCATATTTGTTCAGAAAAAAATTTTCTTAGATATTTTCAACTATAAATTTATTTATTTAACATATTTTTTCATTTAATGTATACTGTCACTATTTGGTCATATGAGACTTGTCGATTATATTCATTTGATCTGGATTGGTTGATTTCGTTTATCATAATAATCGGATGAATTAATTGATACAGTTCTCTAGTCAACCGTTCGTTTTTTTTTCCGAAGCTGTGCAACCAAATTCCAGACGAACTTTATTTTTTTTTGACCAGAATCTTATAATTTAAATTTGTCCAGTTGTAAATCTTGTATTTTCAATCATATCGAATAATTTATTATATGCAATAATTGTTTCTCATTCGTCTTTATATATTTGTCGAATTCGAGAATACCTTCTGTGAACAGTCTAGCTCAAAAGCCCAAAAATTAGTTAATTTTTCAGACAGCTATTAAAAATATAAGTAAGGGATTTTAAGGTTTCGAGAACATCTAAAAAAATTAGCAATTATCAAATCCGCACAAACATTGTTAACTATTAATGATTCGAAAGAAAATAGATCCAGATTTTTGCAGATAGTAGATAAATAATAATACAACATATTTCACATTATCAGAAATTGCATAAGGATTTCTACAGTTTTTTTTACTATTTGATGACTTTTCATTTTTAAAATGCCGCTTAAAAATTTTGAAAAAGTCACGAACTTGGCAAAGCGTTTACTTAATATATATATATATATATATAT
>JARQZK010003665.1:322500-465000 GCA_030704885.1 Cynegetis impunctata
AAATGGATGACTTGTCCTGAAAAATGAAGAGAAAATGATATCATATATCTCACGATGCAGATATATTATGACTAGACAAAATTATAGGCGAGAGCCATATTTTTAATTTATCGTAGTATTTCTTCATTTCAAAAATTTTATTATCGAGCTATTCAAAAGGATGCTTACTGTAGCATTGACAACAGTAGCTATCCCAATATAAAAATCAAAATGTAAAGATTACATATATTTCTCATTATGTTAATTTTAATATGGCAAGTATTAAGAATGATGTACAGCGATATGAAATTTTTGTTGTGCATAAAATAAAATAGAAATATTAATTCAAATCACTAACAATCAACATTCTCACAAAGAGACCATGTTACATGCTCATTATTTTATAACGTTGCGACCTAACTTTCAACAGAAATTGAAAATGTATTCGAATATCTGATTCGAGAAAATAAATACATTTACTATGTATAAATATCAAAATTATGAAATTATACAATTTGTATTTCTTCAGTGTCGAACTTCCGTCCATATTCAGATGTTTGTTAGAACTTCAAAAATCAACTAACAAGTATTTGAAGATGAGCGAAAGTTCGAAACTACAGTAATACAAGTAGTATGATTTTCATATTTTCGATAGTCAATTTACAGCAATTATGATCAACTAGCAAGTACTAACGACGGAACATGTTTAAAATTTTTCTAATATTTTAATTCAACAAATCTTTATACTCTAATACATTATCCTACTTATATGACAGAGTTCCATTCAATCACTTTTTTCAATTAAATTTATTGTTTTCATTTAAACAGATTCAGTGGCGCAGTCAAGTCAGGAGGTTTCCAAAAAAACATTGGGGAGAGTATAAAAAACGGGAATATATTACGGAACACAGAACGTAACGTACATATAGAGTACATTTAATAAAATATAATGGAATGTGGTGCCTGGTAAAGTTGTCATTATAATTGAACGTTTATAGATTGTTGGAAATAAATTTTCATTTTGTGGCTTTTCAGTTTCATCTTTGATATATTGGAACCAAAGTGTAACTTCCTGCATAGCAGCAGAGTCATACAGTCCATAGAATTCCAAAAGCTCTTGGGTGGAATTCACAATTTCTTCAATATCTAAACTATTATTATTACATAATAGTTTTTGAAATGGTTCAAGAGTATTTGTGTGCCGTCTAGGGGTAAGGGCGTGTGGGTGTCGCGCCTCGAAAACAATAAACACTTGCTAAAATTAATTGTTTACCAAGATTAACAATTTTTTTGTTTGTTGCCACTACTGCCAAGATTTTTTTTTACTAAGATTGACTTAGATCGTTTATCTGGGGGAGTTATAACCCCTGTACCACCCCTCGCTACGCCACTAAACAGATTTCACTATTCTGCCATCAAATTCAAATCAAGTTGTAGTTTTCGTTTAACAATTTCAATCTATTTATATTAGTCCAAGAGCCAGCGACGATCAGACCTTCGTTATTTTATAAAACCTGAAACTTTCTCTGAGTATTTGCCTAATATAGGTAAAAACTCCGATTATGAAGTTTGGAAAACGGTAGCTTTGGATGGTAGCAGGTAGCAAAGTTGTAAAAAATTGCACCTTAGTTTCGTTAAAGTATAAAGCTCAGTTTTTATATATTTCATTTGGACTAATATCAGAAGTCACGTCGTCCATTGTCAGACACTTAGTATGGTTGCAACCCCCTGTCAGACACCCTTAAATTATATTGAATTGTAATTAAACTTACGTTATATTATAAAGGCTGAATTTTTCGTATGTTACTTAAGGAACTACCAAAAGATGTTTTCCCAGTGGTCAGACAGTTTCGATGTACTACACCTTGTCAGACACATGAAGGTCTACCGTAGGTGCGAGAGCGAAGTATATACATGCAAGCGGGCGCGAGTGAAATAGTACGTTCGGTCTGTTGCGATTTGTCACTGAGCATCATATGTCGTTTTTTCTTATTTGTGTAGTTATTAAAAAGATCTGATTCAGTTTTAATAAATTGTTATCATGGGAGAAGTATTAATTTGTGTTGTGTGTGGAAAAAGTGATGGCAAAATGATATTGTTTTCTGAACAATCATTGAAAAAATGTCAAGCTGTTTTGAATGCCAGAAAAAAAAATATCCTCCAATATAAAGACATTATTTTGCCTGATGAATATACAGACGGTGGATGTCACAGGGAATGCTATAAAGTATTCACAGGACTTCCGGACAGATATTTTATTTCAGTTCTGGACCTAATACTGAGAAAAAAAATCAAACTCCGTACCTGAAGACAACTTTTCTCCAGCCACGTCATTGATACCTGAGTTGACCATAGACCCAACTGATTCAGTCTTCAACAGAATCATCAACATCATAATCACTCGCGCCCGCTTGCTTGTATATAATTCGCTCTCGCACCTACGGTAGACCTTCATGTGTCTGACAAGGTGTAAGAACCATCGAAACTGTCTGACCACTGGGAAAACATCTTTCGGTAGTTCCTTAAGTAACATACGAAAAATTCAGCCTTTATAATATAACGTAAGTTTAATTACAATTCAATATCATTTAAGGATGTCTGACAGGGGGTTGCAACCATACTAAGTGTCTGACAATGGACGACGTGACTTCTGATATTAGTCCAAATGAAATATATAAATACTGAGCTTTATACTTTAACGAAACTAAGGTACAATTTTTTACAACTTTGCTACCTGTTACCATCCAAAGCAACCGTTATCCGAACTTCATAGTCGGGGATTGTTTTAACCTATAGTAGGCAAATACTCAGAGAAAGATTCAGGTTTTATAAAATAACGAAGGTCTGATCGTCGCTGGCTCTTACTATATATACTTCATGAGTAGAGATTTGAATTATTCTTGAGAAATTCGAATGGAAACAAATTTATGATATATTATAACTATCGATTTACTTCTTCGAAACATAATCTGATGAGTATGTTGCATACTTTTTGATTTTAGTTGAGGGTGTAATGAATTGATTCATGCCACTGATCGTGATCTCGCACAAGAATAATAAATATTAGCTAATTTAATCCTTAAATTGTAATAGTTGAATTTTAGGTCGATCGACAATATTCGTGCATGTTTTCAATGATAATGAATTTTCAATTAATAAGAAGGATTGAAATATTTGTGAAATTTTAAAACAAACATGATGAAATATCATTCGTTTTTGCAAATCGTTGAAAGCATCACACAGAAAAATTAAATAGCCTGATATCTCTTAGTTATTTGTATCCTCCTTTCAAATCTGTGTAAATATGTAGAAAGTGCCTCTTAAAATACTTGGCGCACCTTCGTTGATAAAATTTTCGAATTTGTTTCCTGTTTCATTCGTTGACTACTTGTTTCCAGTTGAATAATAAAGCTTAATTTTTGAAGTTTTGTGACGACATTTTTGTCAGCTGATTCCTTTGTACCTAGTGCCCTCTGGTTCGAATACCATCAAGCTCATATAATCCCTCTAAGATTATGTTCTTCTCCTAGTTATTAAAGCAGATATCCAAAAAAAAAATTATGTTATCTATACACGATTAAGTAGATAAATAATGCGTTTCAAAATGGAATGAACATAGTTTCCGAAGATAATCAAATTACCTTGAAAAATTATGAGGCGCAGAAAGTTATACCACAACACTCAGAAAAAAACCAAGTTCTACTATCCTCTCTGAAGCTTCTATGGATATTGCTTAGAAGTGAATTATTTTTAAACAGAAAGAATGTTAGAACATAGGTAATACTGTAATTTATATACAGTACCTACCTGGGCGACCGAGCTTCACTCGGTATATATTTTCTGAAAAGAAAAAATTGTGTTTTCCGAAAAAACATATTTATATATGAACAAGAAATAAAATAAAATATTTTCTTCAAGGTTTTCTAAACATTGTGAGGTGCACTGCCAACAACGTCTTGAGACAACAAGACTTGTCTTGAGACAACTCAAGACGTTGTTGGCACTGCACATATCAACCATAAATGAAAAATGAACCGTATTATTGGTCTAACCAAATTGAAAATATCCAATATTTGGATAATGTCATATAGCGTCATCAAAATTTAAGGTATAGATTATTATCATCCATCGACAACAATATAAGTACCACAAAAATGTACTAGATTGCTTTATAAATAACTGTCAGCACTAGAGCGGACAGAATAATATCATAAATGGTTTTTTGTGTATAACAAAATATACAGGTTGACAATGGTCAATTTAATATATTACCTTAAGTGAACAAGAAAAAATAACAATCAAACAACTTTCCAATCGAGCAGGTTATATGTATTCCGCGACGCAAAATCTGCATTCACAATCCAACGGTGAATTATAGAAAACGTCAAGTTACCCGGACGCAAAATCTGCATAGGTACAGCTGTTTCGATCTTATTAGATCTCTTCAGTGCAGCTGATATGACTCGTAGTGAATTAATAAATTTTCAATTGTTTCCTAATCCTATATGGAGAGCAACTTATACCGCCCTCCACCAAAGTATTGGAAACCACCGTTTAGATGGAAAATGCAAAATTCCATTGCGAAAACACATACTTCCTGACAATGTCTACTCTACAACTGTGGCGTATGTGATTCCAGATCACACATTACATTTTTTAAAACTCTAGACATACTCTCGAAAGTGCGCTTCATAAATTCTTGTTGCGATATGGGTTGTTATCAATATAGTAGTCCGATTGCGATTTGTATAGGGGAACAATTAGAAATTTGTTAATTCACTACCAATTCAGTTGACCATGGTCAATTTAATATACTACATAAAGTGAACAAGGAAAATTCTTCAATAATTTATAAATTAGACCACATTATACACCATAGTTACAGAGTAGATTTTTCATGTCAGGAAGTTATGTATCCTTGGTGGAGGGCGCTCTGGGTTGTTATCCAGACAGTGTTTCCGACGACGATTTGTATTGGGGGACAATGAGAAATTTGTCAATTCACTCCGAGTCAAATACGCTGCACTGAAGGGATCTAATAAGATCGATACAGCTGTATGCAAATTTTGAGTTGGGGTGACTTGACGTTTTCTATAATTCACCGTTGGATTGTAAATGCAGATGCGTCGCGGAATACATATAACCAGCTCTCTTGGAAAGCTGTTTGATAATTATTAAATTATTGAAGATTTTGTGTTTTTACAAAAATATTCAACTATATATATATATATATATATATATATATATATATATAGTTGAATATTTTTGTAAAAACAAAAAATATTCAAAAATTTAAAAATTATCAAACAGCTTTCCAAGAGAGCTGGTTATATGTATTCCGCGACGCATCTGCATTTACAATCCAACGGTGAATTATAGAAAACGTCAAGTCACCCCAACTCAAAATTTCACTGTATATATATATATATATATATATATATATATATATATATATATATATTATATATATATATATATATATATATATATATATATATATATATATATATATATACAGTGCTTTCATGATGAAAGGAACAAATTCATTAAAAAATTAGGTTTCTATTTCATGTTAAAATCCTCGGACAGGTCGATTAGTATTTTTATTTGGGCAATTTTCGCAATAAAAATTTTGTATACAGGGTGTCTCATTCAAGAGCTATGGCTTTGTCATTAGTTTTTTTTAAAGGTAATACCCTGTATATTATTTCACTTTACAATTCTACGATAAATTCTTATCACTTTTTGTGAACATACCATATGCCTCAACTTGATGGATTCCCAGATTATAACGGAGATAGTGGAGCACCTGGAGATTTAAAATGTGGATAAAAAGTACAAAAAAAAAATTAGGTAAACATTGTCATTAAATCTGAAGAATGAAATTTCACATGTACCATCTGAATTCATTCACTGGTGCTGTATAGTCCGCAGTTTTCACGTTTTTAACGCTCCAGGCACTACACTACTTCATTGTTTAAGAAAATGCAATTACTTGAGAGAGAACGTATTGAAGTACTTATGATGATTGGTTTTGGAGATAGGGTGCGTTCACAAGAAGAAGTCTGCAATCTATTCAATGAAAATCATCCTGATCGTCCGCCAATTACTAGATCGACAGTCAGCAAAATTGAGTCAAAATTCAGGAGATACGGCCACGTTAGAGATTTACCTAAAGGAAGACCACCGAGAGTATCTGAAGAAACAGTGCTGAACGTTCTACTAGAAACCCAAGATAACCCTCATACATCCATTACTACAATTTCCAATAATTTCAATTTATCAGTAGGGTCCGTGCATAAAATACTTAAGGTCAATAAGTATCATCCCTATAAAATTAAGCTGGTACATGAATTATTAGAAGACGATTTTGACCGCAGAGTACAGTTTTGTGAGCAGATTCTTGAAATTCATAATCAACATCTAAATTTCATTACAAACATAATTTTTTCTGATGAAGCCACCTTTACTTTAAATGGCCACGTCAACAGACAAAACTGTAGGTATTGGGCGACCGAGAATCCTCATTGGATGCAAGAATGCCACACACAGCGGCCTCAAAAAATTAATACATGGGCAGCGATTGTTCGAAATCGTATAGTTGGTCCCTATTTTTTTGAAGGAACACTAAACGGAGAGGACTACTTGAACTTTCTCCAGTTCGAACTCATTCCGGCTTTAGCTGTTTTGTTTCCTAACCCACAAGATCCTGACATACCTAATAACGAGATATGGTTTCAACAAGATGGGGCACCTCCTCACTATTCAATCGCTGTTCGACAATTTCTTGATGCAACTTTTCCCAACACATGGATAGGACGGAGAGGTCCGATTGAGTGGCCGCCAAGATCACCGGACATAACCCCATTGGATTTTTTCTTATGGGGTTATTTGAAGTCTAAAGTTTATTTGAATAGACCAAATAATATTGATGATCTAAAAGAGAGAATCAGGCAGGAAATAAGACTTATCAGTCCAGAAGTAATTGAAAATGTGCAACGGGAAACATTGAATCGACTTCAAAAATGTCTCGAAGTAAACGGACAACAGATTGAACATATGTAAAAATTAAATTAGTAATTACATTTGTGTGTTTTCATATCGTACCTCTCATTACCCACTATCTCCGTTTCTGGCAATCCATCGAGTTGAGGCATATGGTATGTTCACAAAAAGTGATAAGAATTTATCGTAGAATTGTAAAGTGAAATAATATACAGGGTATTACCTTTAAAAAAACTAATGACAAAGCCATAGCTCTTGAATGAGACACCCTGTATACAAAATTTTTATTGCGAAAAATGCCCAAATAAAAATACTAATCGACCTGTCCGAGGATTTTAACATGAAATAGAAACCTAATTTTTTAATGAATTTGTTCCTTTCATCATGAAAGCACTGTATATATATATATATATATATATATATATACACCGGTAGTATATGAGGTACAGCATCACGTATTTGCCTTTGATGGAGAACGTTAAATAATTCTTACATATTGGACTAATTCAATATCTTATATATTTAAATTAGCAATTCTTATATATATATATATATATATATATATATATATATATATATATATATATATATATATATATATATATATATATATCTATATAAGAATTGCTAATTTAAATATATAAGATATTGAATTAGTCCAATATGTAAGAATTATTTAACGTTCTCCATCAAAGGCAAATACGTGATGCTGTACCTCACATACTACCGGTGTATATATATATATATATATATATATATAATTATTTAAGAGGAAGTCTTTGCTGACCAGTTAGGATAAAGCTAGGAGAAGACTCGTTGGGTACGCAGCAAGCAGGAAGTACACTCTTATAACACTTTTTCCTATATTTCGACGATGTTTATTGTCATCATCAGGGAATGCTACAATATTATTACAATATGAAATAGGACCGATAGTGGAAAAGAAACAAACAACTTACAGTGTCCATGAGATTGTAAGTTGTTTGTTTGTTTTCCACTATCTGTCCTATTTCATATTGTAATAATATTGTATCATTCCCTGATGATGACAATAAACATTGTCGAAATATTGGAAAAAGTGTTATAAGAGTTTTCTCCTAGCTTTATATATATATATATATATATAGCAGCTAGTATTTTTCAAGATTTGGATATACAATAACATCATTTTTAAAACAATAAACATAAGATCATCATCAACATTAATTCGAAGGCAACAGAAAATTGTACTATCAATTGAAATATATATTTGCTTGAACAATATTAAAAATTAATTCATGACTATGGAGATACTTAATATTTGTATATGCAACTTTTTACTTCAAAATAATTTTTTTTGAATGTCACTAAAAACTCGACTACTGAATTGTCTTATTATAGCCTCTTTGCATTTTATTCTTTCATCAAAGTTTTTATTTCTGGAAATTTCACTTCAAATATGGGATCTCCTTCGGCAACAATCCAGACACTACCATTTTCGCCTTTGGAAATTATTGAGTACAAGCCTTTTGCAACGTGTTCTGTACTGAAAAAAAATTATTTAGGAATAGTTATGAGACTAAAATATTAATTTTTATCGATTTATTTTCGTGAAGCTCAGATAACTATCTAATGTCAATGAGAAATAGGTTATTAGAGAAAATCAACAAAAAAATGTCGAAATTAATCGAGAAATAGAATCGGATTACTATCGATATACAAAAAATTTCTAAGCAAGAACTGTAACATATGAAGGGTGCCATATGCAAAAGGTGGTATGTGCAAATTTGGAAATTTTACAGGAGGCACATTTATATGCCGTAGTTTACTTCAGTAACTAATACGAAATATTTGTGGCTAACTCTGGTATCGTTTTAGATACACGCATATAATATAATGTATATTTTGATGAAACCAATGGCAATTATTTTGTTATTCGGCCTTAATTTTCAAAACGTAGTATGTGTCATAAAGTTGCACATGGGGCATGAATGCTTGAAATCGTGTTATGAAATACAAATTCCCTAATAATAAAAAGCGTATTATTTGTATTATGCTTTTATTACTTGAAACAGTTTGTAATGTATTCTAGGTATCAAAATTCATTCCTTGTGTAAGGGTTCTTGCTCTTCAACCAGGTCTTCATAAAATTTTTGATTAGCTGGCGAAATAAATGGGATCATACTTTTAATCTCGTTGATTTTTGCTTTCTTCAATATACGGACTGTCTGTTCAATCAGATCAACTTTCAAATTTTCAAAAAACTGCTCAAACAATGTTTTCCTCGCAGCAACTGTGATTACTTTACAAGCGTATGGACAGCTGCACTTCACCTGAAAGAATATTTTGCTATAATACATGAAATCCATTCGGCCAATATTTGCTGACCTTTTCAAACATAAACCAAACTTCAAAATGAGGCTCCTATAATAGTCTCCACTTCGCACAAAAATTTTCCCGGTTTTGGTCGCTTCTGCTTCAAAGTCTGGTATGGATCTCCAGAATTTTCATTGCGTTTTGTATCTTCTCGCACATTTCCAGTTCTCTTCCTTTTTTTGGCACGTATAACCTCGGGAATATCCATTTTAATTGAATAGTATATTCTGTAACAAGGTTAGAATGAAAATTCGAGCGCGAGCCGAAGGCGAGCGTGAGGAACCACGAGCATCACGAATTTTCATTCTAACCGAGTAGCAGACTATACTTTCTCCACGATCGAAAATTTTAAATATATATTTTTATATGAAAAGGAACAAAAGATAATTTATATTACAGAACTCAATCACAATTATATTAGGTGAACACTCAATAATTCAAGAAACATTCTACTTTGTATTAATTGTTATATTTGTACAGTTCTCGAAATGAAAACTGGTGCATTATTGGAAGAATTTTCAACAATTGCGTGGTTTGTAGAAGATGAACTTACTAACAGTCACATAATTTGAAGTGGAAGGCATGATTAGCGGTGTATTAGATCCAGTAATTGATGAGACTAACTTATTTGCTTTATTTATTCGATTTTGCACCGAATTTTCTATGTATCCTTCTGGCACTTGAGAAGACTTCCACCTCCCATGCCTTTTTAGTGTTTCCATATCTGCTCCTGTATCCACTAACACAGTAGCCGACGGCGACGTCCTCCGATAACAATGACCAGTGTAATGGTGTATTTTCACACTCTGATTCTGAACCACTGCATAAATTCATAATAGGTACCTACTTATTATATTTTCGAATGAAAACGTGACAGCAATAATTTTGACACTTACTCAAATTTGTCACTACGATGACAATCAACTGCGTCAAGGCTAATGTCATTATTGCTAGCCAGTGTGAGAATATTATTCTATTACAAGGGAGAGAAAGCAAATACATTTAAATTGCATGGGGGCAGAGGTGTTGCAGAATATTTCTTCAATCTCAAGAGAGAGAATTCCAGCATTCTGTAATCAAATTTGATATCAGAATAGACAAATTCTGTGATGATCGTGGAGAAAATTACTTATTTTATACACCGAATACAGCTCTGAAAGTCTTACTAGGTTATGTTAAACTAAACAGCTGTTAGTTGGCACTTACTACGTTTTGATATTTAAATTCATATAATCTCCGTTTGGCAAAGCGCCACCGGTATGATTTTAATTGTGCAAGTAAACCATGGCACATACTACCTATTTAGCTTAAAACCCGCATTTGACGAAACGTGGCACTTACCACCTTTTGCATATGGCACCCTTCATATGTTATTAATCAAATATATTTAAAGTGGTTTGAAGAAATGCATTTGAAACCTATCAAAAATAAAAACAATAAAGATTAACTAAAAATCACCTTATTGGATAGGAACTGCAAATTAAAAACTTCGAGAAATTCTCAACATCAAATCGAATAAAAATATGCTTTATTGTATTTGAATTACACAATTTATCAACAAAACGAAAAATACAAGAACTGAATAATGTAAATCATAGAAATAAAAACACATCAAGCGAAAAAATTCAAGAACTAAACAATGTAGAACTCAGAAATAAAAACCCATCAAACCACATTTCCATACAAAATATATACAAACTTTATATTATTAACAACAGAACCGAGAGTAAGTGTCACAAACTTTTCAATTGATTTTTCAATTGAAGCTGATACCTGTGCTATTAAATTTGATCAATCAATGCTCAGAATAGTAGTCCTCTACAGCAGCGGTTGCCAAAGTGGTGGTCCGCGAGAAAATTTCGCTGGTCCGCAGAAAAATGTGGAATATACTTACTCATCATGTTAAGTTATGTTTTAAGATGCATTAAAACATGATTCAATTCCCCAAAAATTTGGGAATTGTAACTGTCACTCAAAGAGGCTTAATTTTAAAGCGCCCTGTAAACGATCAAACTTGTTTGTCAAATTTTAGGTGTTTGTCAAATTATTTGATAGTCTATGGCTTTGTTTGATGCGTTTGTCAAACAATTCACGTGTTTGAAGTGTTTGATGAAAAATTGGATTGACGGCATTTTTGACAACTAAATTCAAAACCGTACTGCTCAATTTTCATGGAACGCGTCACGTCACGTCAACGAGAAAACCGTAACTAAGGAAGAATTTGACAAATTTGTTTGATCTTTGGTTTGATCGTTTATGCCATTGCTTGAAGAACACGTGAAGTTTGTCAAACAAGTTTGTCAAACAAATTTGATCGTTTACAGGGCGCTAATGGGAAGAAATTTTTAGGATGCACGTCATTTCATAATCTAAAATTGACGTGTCTCGAGATTTTTTTATAAATATGCACAATAATTGAAGTACTGAATTTATTCCATTTGGCTATTCCACACTGAATATAGAAGTCAATGTTTTCATGTTGAATAATATTAACCAGCAAGTAGTAACCCTAGTTAAAAAGCACTTGGAATCACTTACAGAATCTTTTGCTCGTTATTACCCAAATAATGAAGATCCCAGACATGGTGATATATGGATAATAGATCCGTTTGCAGCGAACATTCAGGATAGTAAGTTAAGCATGCATCTAAAAGAAAGCCTCATCGACCTATCGTCCGACGAAACTCTCAAATTTAAATTTCATTCATCCTTATCAAGACCTCAGTTTTGGCTTTCCATAAAAAGTGAATACCCTTTGCTTAGTGAACAGTCGATGAAAATTCTGATTCAATTCTCCACAACTTATTTATGTGAAAAGGCCTTTTCATCTGTCACAGTTATCAAAACATCCATCACACTAGGAATGTTTAACGCTAAAAGTTTGGTATATTTAAACCATCTTTTAATTGTTTTCTTTGTACAATTTTTGTTTATTTTATTATGGTTTATTGATAAAGCTTTCATAACTTGGTTACTATCAATAGTTTCATTTTATTAACTAAGTACATTTTATGTGTTCTTTGATCACAATTTTTTTTAATAAATATATTTAACACTTAAAAAATCCTATTAGTGGTCCGCGGGATTTAAATTATGAATTAACTGGTCCCTGAGGTCAAAAAGTTTGGCGACCGCTGCTCTACAGAGTAAAAAGGTCTATAGTCTGTCCAGTCTAAGTTGGCGTGTACGTCACAGTCATGCGCAAATAACGACGCAAGGCTGCCTACCCAAATATATAAAATTCGAAATGGTCAAAATTCATATTTGTCGTAAGTAATTTTCTACAAAAGTAGTTATATGGTGATAGTGACCGGATCATCCATTTCGACAAATATTCTGTTCTTAACATATCAAATCGTATGCATCCCTCAAGAAAAATCAACATTCCGAGTAATGAAAATAAGTTGAATGTTTGTTAAGTTGCCATTCAATTGAAAAATTTACAATGTTGTCGGACCCTCTCGACCAACACCCTGGTAATCGGCATTTCACGTTTGACAGTCGCCGAGTAACATAGAAGATTTTGTAATTAAGTTTGATTTATTGATGGATGAATATGGATTCCATGTAGATAGACACTTCTGGTAGGGAATAATGGTCAATTTGAATTTACCGCTAAAAATCCGCGCCATGTCAAACATCCAAGATATCTCATTTTGTTGAAAATTGGGTTAGCTATTTAGATTTAAGATTATTTATTACGTCTGGCAACAGTGTTCACGATCGACGTCATATACAATTGATGACGTACACGCCAACGGTCGCTGGACAGACTATATCAAGAAAATAAGATTTTGTTCGTTTCCAAAAATTGGCCAAGGAAGTTACAGATTTTAATTCATCTGGAAGGTGATTGTAAATTTTCTTAGCATTGTAATTTTTTGTTAATTCAGAGGAAGGAGTAGGAAGGTGAATATCATGTCCCAAAGATCTAGTGGAATAGCCGTGGTGTGGCACCAAAGGTACGGCATAAAAATATCTATGAATCAAGCACACCGATTCAGGTAAATATAAAGAAGGAAGCGTTAAAATTCCATTCTTCTTGAAGTAAGGTTTGCAATGAGCCCTATTTTTCAGTACAAACTGTAACGTGTAACGAATTGCTCTCTTCTGCAATTTGAGAATGGTGTCAAGTTGTGAAGAATTACATGAGCCCCAGAAAGGAAGACCATAACGAATATGAGATTCGAACAATGCAAAATAAGCAATTCTTGTAGATGCCGTATCTAATTCACTTGAGATGGATTCAATGGCGAAAGCCTATGTTCTTATCTATGATGTCATGGTTTGCAATATACATTATAAACCAAAAGAGCCGACGAAGTAAATAGTGAAAGTGAAAACAAAATATTTATTATAATAGGAATATTCCTTCATAATGGAAATAGTGATACGTAGAGTTATTATATTTATGAAAAAGTAACATTACACTTTACACTTTAACCCTAATTTTGGTAACAGTTTCCAGCGCAAACACAAAGTTCGGTGCATGGTAGACTTGCTTTAGAACATGTACATGGACCTCAGCATGATGTTCTGCACTTGCTTAAAAGTAATTGTGACTGTTTGCACTGTCATACATCGGCTTGGAATCTAAGAATGGGAATGTAGAAGAATTCTTCAATCATGAAAATCAAGCTTTTCAGCCATCAATATCAGAGGAAACGGAGACAAGAACAAAAGTAGAGCTTAGAGAAAGAAGAGATGAAGGTATTCGTAAGCGAATTAAAGCTGGCACTACATTACCCAGAGATTGAAAAAGTTTCTTCAGTGATAAAAAACAGAGTTATTCGAATTTCTCAGTAAACGGGTTGTTGTGCTTAGGATTGAAGGAAAACAAAACAAAAAATTGTCACATGCCATGAAAAAGTAATGAGTTCTACACAGATCAATAATGCAGAAATGATATCACCGTGCTATCATGAGGAAGCGCATGCAGGGGTCATTTTCCATTATTTGCATGCAGCAGTTGATGGTTATTTCAGAATGTAGTTTTTCTAACCATTGCTTTTACCTATCGTACCAAGAATTGAAGATAGCATTTGGTATCTAAAAAGACTTATATAACATGCCTGCACATAGAACTGCAGACACCTTTGGTTACGAAATGTGTGAATCTCTGCCCTTCTTCCATGCTGTTACCGGTTGTGATACTACATTCACTCTATATGGAAGCGGTGAGAAAGCAGCCTACGAGACCTAGAAGGTTTGCCCTATTGTTTCCTTCACATTTAAAGATTTATCACGGCAACTACAATCAGTTGATCGGAGCCATGTGCAGATATTGAGAGGTTCATTATTCCAATATATAGCCATACCTCTCGATTGCATGAAGTAAACCTAACCCGATAAAGCATGTTCACTAGTGGTAACAAAACTGTTGAGGACATTCCGCCTACTTCAACATGTAAAACGCTCTGCATTTCAAGCAGGACACCTATCGGGCCAAACGTAAACGGCAAAGCAAGAACTGCTTTATTTGAATAACTGGGAATAGAAATTGATGGGGTTCATGTCACTGCATTGGACAACAATTCCAGAGGCATCAAAGTTTTGCCAGGAACTTTCTTGCTGTGGGTCCATGTTTTAAATCAAATCTACCTTGCACCGAACTTTGTGTTTGCGCTGGGAATTGGGGTTAAAATGTATGTAAAGCATAATGTAACTTTCACACATATATATATATATATATATATATATATATATACTCATGTATGAACAAGTCAATAGAATCCGTTAATTTTGCATAACTACTGCGTATTGATGAGTGAATATACCCTTGATAGTCCGGGAGCCCACTTATTTGAAAGGATATATACCAAAGAATATTAAACCGTAGGTCTGCCTAAGCGGCAAAAACTGATACGTAACCTACGTAACAAAACATCCGGCTGAAATTCAAACACATTATAGATAAATATCAGTTATTTGAAATTGTCTTGGTCTGCCAAGCTTCACCCTGGCGGAAGTGCTTGGCAGACCACCGTAAAGATGTGACAACTACTGTCCAATTGATTGGTCTCAGTCATTCCAGATCATAGATTGACAAGAAAAAATGTATGATAAATTCTCGGAACATTCCATTACCGCTTCCTTGTCAGTATATAAGCTGTAAATCGCGGAAGAGTGTGTGGTGAGTAGATCAGTAGGTCAGTGTCTCGATTCATTACTACATAGTAAACAAGAATGTTTAGTTATAGATATATTGTTGTAAACGGAACGTGCCTGGCCAAGGTCGCACATCAGCAGTTATTGTATAAACATTGCATATAAGACCCGATGGAAGATCGGAGAGATGGAGAAAGTAAGAAGTAAGACTGAGATATAGACTCGTCACGCTGCCCGAGTGGTTAGCGCTAAGCCGACATTCTATAATACTATACAAATAAATACTCAAAGTATAGTATGAACCTGTGTTTCATTTAACACCCAGGACCAGGCATTACATGGCGATCCTGCCAGTTGTATTGTGGTAATTGAAGAAAGTGAAAGTAGTGAACAAAAATGGGAAGAAGAAGAAGAACTGATCATCGCCCATAGAGGCTGGTTGCTTCGCAGTTCCGGAGATGACGACCCAGGCCATCACGACGATCGTTGCAGGAGATTAAGGTAGGATCTACCCTTGTATAAATGACAGAGACGTACGAGATATGGACGTTAAATATGTGTGTAAACAGGGAGTGAGATTGACATTGTGTTTGTAAAAATGAAGAAGAAAAAAAAAAGAGACAATATTTTTTTTAGAAGAGACATCAAATTTTATTATTAGTTATTACATTAAGGAAGTTTCTACATTAAGTTTGAATTAGATTATGTATATATATATATATATAAATTATGACACTGACCACTAATTATTACCTGATCTAATTATTTATTTTCATTTTATTAGGCCTATTATTAATTTTGTTATTAGATTTAATTTTATTGAACCCCTATATTTATTATTGACCTAGTGAACAGACACTATGAATAATTTTTTTTTGAAGGAAAAAAGAGACAGTTAAATTTTGTCCTATGTTATGAACAGTTTCGTTATTTTCCGGGAAAAATTTTTTTTCCTCTCCCCGTTAAAGTTAAGTATGATATAGGATGACCCCCTGTTTTTGTTATTTAGCACTAGTTTATTATTATCAATGGTAATGTGTTAGTAGTTTCCTCGTTCGTGCAATAACCATAATTTAGGGTTAAATGGGAAAATTTTTTTTTTGTTGTTTTTGCTGTAGATAATTAGTACTATTATTTTTTTGGGAGCTATTCTTATTCAAGATTATGGAAATTTTTATATATAGTGTGCAATTAGAGAAATAAGTAATCGCTCGTTCTGTTTATGGATTGTGTGACATTGACATTATTATTATTATAACATTGCTATTTTATAACATGGGTAATCTGATGACACTGACCGACATTGACTCACTATCGAGTTACTTTTGTTTTTATGAATAATTGGTTCATTGAATGGATTTAGAATCTTGCGATCTATTGTGTAACAAATTGAAGGAAATAAGAACTTATTTAATAAAAATTGGACCAAAACGACGGCTTGAAAGTAGAGACATTGTTGAAACTAAATTAAACGAGTCAAATAAAATTTATGAAGAGTGCAATAAATATTTTAGATCTTTCGATACTAGGAGAGTAGAGCCATCTGACCTTCAATTAGTTATAGATAAGAAAGCAAGAATCAACAATATTTTCCGAAGAATGTAATATATATGTCAAATATTTCGAAGCTAGAAAACTTTTTTTTTATGATTATGAATATTTTGCATTTATGTATTATTGTAGTTAGATCTTACTGAGACCTACTTCGGAAATTTTTAATTTTTTGATTAATTGAATAATTTAAATCACGTAATCAAGTTTTATCGTAAATATTTGATTTGCTGATATTACGCATAAAAATTGTTATTTATAAAAGTCACAGAAATTCTTTGAAGAAATTGTAAACTGTTGCTCACTTGATGATACGCAAATAAGAAAATTAACTTATACTCGATGAAGCTTGAATATTTGAAGTCGTCAGAAGGGACAAAAATATGAAAATTTAAATATTGTTTTTAATAAAGTTTAAACTTTGAGCCCATTATCAAATATAGGTACTGCTAAGACTGATTATAGTTTCCAAATTAGTGTGGTATAGATAATGTTCAATTATTTAATGGAGAGAGCAATTTTATTAAGGAGAATGCGTATATGACGCTCAGGGGATGGATTATGCCCCCTGCTAATGAATTATGTTTTCATAAATAATGAATTTTTACTGTAATTACGAGATGGAATCGTTGGTAAAATGAAATGAAACATATATTTTTTTTGTATGCTATATATAGATAGCGACCACTTCTTAAGTGAAGATGGATATGGTAATGAGAAATGAAGAAATAAATATATAGATGAGTATATATAAATTTTTGTGGAGGAATAGTGTTGTACTAATGTTGCAACACTCTACAGAATCTAAATATTCGATCGGCATTTACGCGAGACGAAAAGTTGAGAATTTTAGAAGCTATCTGTAGAGAAGAATGGAATTAAAAGCTCTCAATTATTAGGAAGGCAAGGGAATATAATCAGTTTTAGGGACCTTAGTTATTATTATTGTGAATATATATATTTATATATTGAGTTATGGTTGGTATCGTGGTTACATATAGATGGGTTATATTAATTGATAAATGAGATAAATGAAAGAGTCCACAAATTAAAGTAAAAGGTAATTTATATAGAGTACTATGGCTGAAATGAAATAATTAGTAATATATCAAAAATATGGCGTATCATCACGAGAGTATAGGGACGTTAGACAGCGCGTATAAAAATTATACGTAGAATAAATTGTTTTAAAAAATTGTCATTGTAATTATAACTACTTCCAGCACACCTCCAGGAAGGGATATGGTAATTAAACCATGCATAGGAAATTGAAAGGAAAATTTTAAATTATCATACATTTAAACGAGACAGAATTTTCTCGAGTAACCTCAATAAAATTCTTTTCAATTAGCCCGAGAGGTGTGGTGAGTAGATCAGTAGGTCAGTGTCTCGATTCGTTACTACATAGTAAACAAGAATGTTTAGTTATAGATATATTGTTGTAAACGGAACGTGCCTGGCCAAGGTCGCACATCAGCAGTTATTGTATAAACATTGCATATAAGACCCGATGGAAGATCGGAGAGATGGAGAAAGTAAGAAGTAAGACTGAGATATAGACTCGTCACGCTGCCCGAGTGGTTAGCGCTAAGCCGACATTCTATAATACTATACAAATAAATACTCAAAGTATAGTATGAACCTGTGTTTCATTTAACACCCAGGACCAGGCATTACAAGTGAATTTTTTTGTTTTATGTTGACTGTGAATTATTTTGAAAAAAGCATATAAAGGTTACTCTTTGGATGTGCGTGGATTACCACCACTAATCAAGTATTTCAATGGCGTGTCGGCAAGACATTTGTTATAATGTGTTTAAATTTCAGCCGGATGTTTTGTTACGTAGGTGACGTACCAGTTTTTGCCAAATAAATTACGTTCATTAATGACTATGACCCGCCAGGATGAGCTTAGGCAGGGTATATATCCTTTCAAATAAATTATAAATGAACGGGATGGTCCGGATGTTTTATGACGTAGACTTTTCGACAGTGGTCTCCCGGACTATGACGACGTTATATAATCGTTTTGGTGTTTCGCCTCGTGTCAAAATGTGAATTTTTCCATTTTAACGATGTATTACGTTTGTCCAAAAAAATTAATATATTTCTATTCGTTGAACAATCGTAACGAATACCACTCGAGTAATCGAAAATAATGGATTATACGGACCTCGACGTATATTCTTAAAACATCACGAGAGCGTAGCTCGAGTGATGTTTCGCAAAATACGTCTCGTGACTCGGAAGTATAATCGATTATTTTCATGCTCGATCAGTAGTATTTTTTTTGGATTGAAACTCAAATTGATGTGACGCGAGAATTTTATGATTTGAGAAAAAAGTCAGAAGGCGGATTTTCATTATTTTTATGTGTCTACTCCTATTTGAAGTGGAAGAATTATGGCAGTCTTTAGACAATCAGGAAAAATACCAATTTCGAAAGACGCATTAATTAATTAAACCGAAGTACATGTTAACTTAGCGGTAACTGTATTGTATACGTTAACGAAATAATCATTTAAATCGTTTCTTGTTTCGACTTGTTTCTTGAATCATTTATAATAGACCCTGTTTCCTTGGCAGCGTTTTTGGAGTTAGCTAGGCGATCAAAATGATATGCGATCTTTGCAGATTTTATAACTTTTAATTGAGTTCTTCTATACTTAGAGATGTAGTTCAACACTTGAAAGTTATCGGAATTTTTTTCTATATAAATAAGTGAACGCATTCAGATTGATAATACTCACGTTTGATATTTAGCGGTTTCATTATGTTCTTTAATTAAACTTTCGAGTCCATCAAAATTCTCCAACGTATAGTTAGGTAATTCAGAAATTAGTGTTGTGTCAGTAACCCCAGGACAGATAGTCAGAAACTTGACACCAGTCAAATTGTAGTAGAATGGTTGTCCAAAGGATCTCGTCACCCCTACAATGAAATGTTTAGTACCGGTATAAATTGGATATCCAGTAAACTCCTGAAGACCAAGAATTGACGATACATTGATAACCACTCCTCCTTTTCCTCCTCGGTTTGTGCCCATATACTCCAGAGCTAAAAGGCAGCTATTAACCAAGCCGTTCTGAAAATAGGTTTAGAAACTTAGTACCCAATAGAAGATAGTCACGGCGTTAGGTATATTCTTTAGTCAATCCACTTTTCTAATGCAAGACAAAATTTGAGTTGTCTACTATTCAACGTTTGTTAGACGTCAAATTTTGATCGGTCAATCTAGTACTTGCTGCCTAGTTGAATAAACAACTGCTCATTTGCCGTATTCTCCTCGGAAAGTATTTTTTAAATCTTTTCATGGCTCCTGGACCTCGATAGTATATATTGTTAGAATCATCAAAAGAATGAGTACGTGATTCATGAATTTGAGAATGGTTACATAAGCTGACCTTGTCGCCGCTTTCGAGCCGGGAGATGATGACGGGTTCATGCCCCGATGTGATGCATTGGGTTGATTCATTGTCAATGCGGGCTTGAACGAGTACACAGTCTCCTCTGTTCGACGTTAAGCTAAGCTGCGAAATACTTTTGTGATTTAATTAATAAATAATTTTGGTGAAGTTACTAGTGCATCTATTCCTGAACAATTCCCATACTTTAATTTCTAATATCAGAAGTGGGATACGTATCTGTGAATGTAACATTTAAGTGCATTGTGATTGTGAACTCAGCTGCATTTCAATTGGATTACGAACTCAGTGGCATTTCATTTGAACTGGACCATGGCTTCTGGAAGTGGAAGTGATTCGACTCAAATGCTGTTAGCAGAACTAGTTAAGGCGTTGAAAACACAAGGATCGAGTGATGAGGTCGATTTGCCGTTTTTCCGTTCTGAAATGAATGATTCCAATAAGTGGGTGAGTCATGTCCAAAAAATTAAGCATGAATTAGGTTGGTCTGATATGCAAGTGTTGGCAAGGATAGGTCGATTTTTATTGAATGATGCGAAGAGGTGGTATGAACGTTGGAATCCCGACGACAGAGACTGGGATGCGTTTGTTAGAGATTTTGTTGAGGCTTTTCCTCCTAAAAGAAACCTTGGTTTGCTATTGGAAAATACGAATGTTTGTAAAAGGATATACTAAGCATTGTGTTGTATGTTTTGCAATCAAGAACAAAAGGACTGGACAACTTCAGAGATTCATAAATCCAGTAGAAAAGCCAAAAGAATCATTGAACACTTTGCATATTGATTACTTAGGACCATTGCCAGTATCAACAGATGGTTTCAAGCATATACTTGTTATTGTCGATGAATTTACTGAATACTATCAATTGTTGCCTTTGGAAACAGTTACATCTGAAATGCGTGTGAAATTGCAAAATGCCTTACCATTATTTTGAACACTCATGCAAATCATAATAAAATGTGATGCGTCATTTAATAATACGACGTTTCCAAAATATTTGGAACAGTAAACGCCACTTTGTAACACCTGATGTTCATAGACGAAATGGCAGGTAGAGTGTTATATGAGAACCATCAGAAATCTTCTTAAAGTTGAAACACAGATTAAGTCAGAATGGTCGAGCGGACTATGGAAAATAAAGTTGGTTCTAAATACTACAACTCAAAAATCTAGCAATATGACTCCTTTGCCATTTTTTTTTGGGAATTCCATATTGTACACCTTCTATTCGGGCCTTATTGGAGGATTTGTCAAAAGACTTGACACCGGTTCACAATCGTAGTTTGAACAGACAGCGAGAGAAGCTTGCATCAACTTCCGTTTGAGTATCACGAACCAAAAGCGCAGGGATAATGTTACATGTTCCCCAAGTGAATATGTCTTGATGCACAGAGATTCGCAGAAGCATGTTGGCAGGAACGATTACGAGTTTTTGGGACCATATGAAGTTTTGCTGTGTTTAGAAGATGGACGGTATGAAATTGGGAAGCTTGGCACAAATATTGCAGCCAGGGCTGCAAAGGAGGAACTGGGAGCGTGGCCTCTAGAATGGACCCAGTCTTACGATGTGCAAGGAATACTGGAATTCATGGAAAAAGATGATGAGAATGATCCCAATGAAGTCATTTAATTTTGGGTTTATTATTTAAATTTCTTTTCATGGTCTTTGTCTCGTAAGTAGCAAAGCCAGGTGGTGGCTGAGGTCTCCACATGTTTATTTACTAATGTTTTTATTTTTCGGTCTCTGTCCCGTTAGTGGTAGAGCCGGGTGGTGGCTGAGGTCTCCACATGTTTATTTACTAATGTTTTTATTTTTCGGTCTCTGTCCCGTTAGTGGTAGAGCCGGGTGGTGGCTGAGGTCTCCACATGTTTATTTACTAATGTTTTATTTTTCGGTCTCTGTCCCGTTAGTGGTAGAGCCGGGTGGTGGCTGCGGTCTCCACATGTTTATTTACTAATGTTTTTATTTTTTCGGTCTCTGTCCCGTTAGTGGTAGAGCCGGGTGGTGGCGGAGGTCTCCACATGTTTATTTACTAATGTTTTTATTTTTCGGTCTCTGTCCCGTTAGTGGTAGAGCCGGGTGGTGGCTGAGGTCTCCACATGTTTATTTACTAATGTTTTTATTTTTTCGGTCTCTGTCCCGTTAGTGGTAGAGCCGGGTGGTGGCTGCGGTCTCCACATGTTTATTTACTAATGTTTTATTTTTCGGTCTCTGTCCCGTTAGTGGTAGAGCCGGGTGGTGGCTGAGGTCTCCACATGCTTATTTACTTATGCTTTTATTTTTCGGTCTCTGTCCCGTTAGTGGTAGAGCCGGGTGGTGGTAGAGATTCCTACAAACTTATAGAGATATATTTTTTTGGCCGAATTATTTTAATTTCAGCTGGCAGCGCCGAGAGCGTCACTGCAGTCAGGTTGGCCGTGTTAGAATCATCAAAAGAATGAGTACGTGATTCATGAATTTGAGAATGGTTACATAAGCTGACCTTGTCGCCGCTTTCGAGCCGGGAGATGATGACGGGTTCATGCCCCGATGTGATGCATTGGGTTGATTCATTGTCAATGCGGGCTTGAACGAGTACACAGTCTCCTCTGTTCGACGTTAAGCTAAGCTGCGAAATACTTTTGTGATTTAATTAATAAATAATTTTGGTGAAGTTACTAGTGCATCTATTCCTGAACAATTCCCATACTTTAATTTCTAATAATATATATATATATATATATATATATATATATATATATATATATTTATATATATATATATATATATATATATATATATATATATATATATATATATATATATATATATATATATATATTTATATATATATATATATATATATATATATATATATGTTAAATACAGGGGTGGATTTACACAAATAACAATAACTATTTAAACCAATTCCGTTTATTGCTTCTTTCGTTAACAATTTCTCCATACGGTAAAGCATACACGGTGATTTCTTTGATATGACTGTTCTCTCGTGCGCAGTAGTTCCCTACTGCTGCATTGGTAAGGCACATGTCTGCTTCTACCACTCGTTCGCCCTGACGTAACAAATGATGGGGAGCGTAAAGGGGGTGTATAGGGATGCCGTTAACACGGCCATCCTGTGATAAGTGCGTCCTCGCACTGTGTCCATCTGTAAGCACAAAATAGGAAACAGAATTTTCGTTATACCAAAATCAACTAATTTTTTTTTGTTGGACAAAGTCGTATTTCCACTTTTACATACTTCACGTCATATTTGAGTTTTAATAGAGTTTGTCTATATAATATAACAGAATATAACATTTTCTATTTATTGCCACAAATTATGTAATGTACCTACTACCTGTACTTTTTGTAAAACATTCTGGTACTGAACTTTTTTTTTAAACATACTGCCTCTTCTTGAAGCATACTGGTACTAACTTTTTTTTAAACATACTGCCCTTCTTTTTGAGCATACTGGTACTAACCTTTTTTTCAAACAGAGTGGAATCACCATCTCCTATTTACTCATAAATCATTTAATGGTTCTACTACTTTTTTAAACCTAGTGGATTTGCCACTAACCCATTTTTTCATTATCGTTCACCATGCATAACATTCAAAAGGCAACAATTATAAATTTAATACATCTGTATTACATTGCATTTTATTAACTTCGGAATGCATTGCATTAATTCACCTAACTGACAAATTATTCAAAACGAATCAATAATAAATGTAATTCATCTGTATTGCAATTCATTTAGCAAACTTTATTCTGTATTGAAATCATTCTCATAACTAATAAATTATTCAAAACGAATCAGCCAGCAGATCAATTCAATTCCACAAAAATCATAAAAGTGTTAACATACAAACATCACTGATCTTACTCTTTGTTTATGTTGTGGCGTGCCACGATGGTAATTACTCATGAGCTGCTACTGTCATCCGTCGACCTTGTTTATGTAGCACATATCTATCGTTCGTTAATAGAGCATGAACAGTGTAAGGCTCTTGATATTTCTCCCTTAATTTCCCTCCGCCTGCAAATAGAAGCTTCCATAGCGACAAGGTCGCCTACTGTAAACAAGTTGGCTCGAGGTAGTGTTAAGTCAAATTGCTGAGCTCGAGTTTCCACTGTTTCTCATTTTATTTCGGTCATCTGCGACATCCTTATTTGTGTCAATGAAGTTATAAGTTGGCAGTGTGTCACCCAAACAAAAACAGCTGTGTAGTTTAGTCTAGGATTTATTACAAACTGAAGTACTTTATGGTGGTTATCGTGTCATCGAAGTTGAAAAGTATACTCATAACACTCTCAACTTGTCTTATCTTAGCAGGATCGCTATTCATGTTCTTTGGAGTAAACATTTTTTTTCGATGGCAAGCTCGTTATTATGTAGTTCAAGCCCATCGCATTTTTCTCGATTCGAAGGCAAAGTCATCTAATCACATCCCATCATAAGATCGATATCGCTTGGCATAACAATATCGAGAATAACCATAAAGTATATTTCTAAGGTCAGGGTCGGCAGTACAACTATTAAATCACAACTCCCAATAGTGTAAACAACTAGAGTTCCGAGGCCCGAAAATGCATGTAGTTTTTTTATTGGGTTTAATCTCACTCTCTAGTCTATGACAAACATGCTTAGAATTTCACTCCGTGGTGATCATTAAGTAATCTTGGAATCTGCTGATGTCACGAAATGTCTGGTTCCCAAATTGGTTAGTGACTCACAATATCAGCTTTCTCGGGAAAAGCAACAATTAGGTAATCACAGGAATTTTGTCAACTTCGACAAAGTATACGCTTTTGTCAGGATCAATGCTAGTTTACTTAAATGATGTGAGCGCTAGTGTCGATAGCAACGGCTGCGCAGTAATTCCATCTATTCCATATATGCTATCTCTCTTTCCTAGTCTAAGATGCTAGGCGTTCGCGTATAACACGTCGACGTCGCCATCTTGGACCGACTAATCTAATAATTGTTGTTGTTGGCTTGCTACAAAGTTAACTAAGGTTTCTTGCCATTTTAATTTAGGTCATTTTGGACTTACTGAACCGATATCTTCCTCATTAGCCACAACACTTTGCTCAGACACATCACTATCATGACGACTATCAGTTTTATCTTCCATTTTAACTATATAATATTAATGTTTATTCATTGTCTTTTATGGCCACAGGGTAGAACACAAGATAATCCCACTTCTGATGTTAAATACAGGAGTTGATTTATGTTAGAAATTAAAGCGAAATTCCTTGTTTTATATTTTATTCTTTAGAACATACTTATACTACTACAACTACAATCATCAATCTTCACATGACGCCATTATATTCTTAGACTAACTTATATAACATAGAGAAATGTTGTCCATACCAAACTTGGTGGTTTGTGGCATAAAGCCTTGTTCACGCTATGACAACAATTAAGTGCCATGAACACTGTTAATATTAACACCCTCCCTCAAACCTCCAAGTTCAGCATTTTGACAAAATTATCAAATTTTACATAACATAACGGTTTCGTAAACACATCTGCTAACTGCTCATTAGTACATATATATTCAAGCTTCACAAAGCCCTTAGTTAATACATCTAATACAAAATGAAATTTTATATCAATGTGTTTACAGCGTTTGTTATTTTCAAAATTACTCAACAATTTGATTGTGCTTTGGTTGTCCTCGTACAAAGTGTATGGAACTGTGCATTGAACACTTAAATCATTTAAAACATTTTTAATGTGCAATAATTCACACATTGCATGACATATTGCTATAAACTCTGACTCAGTTGTTGAAAGAGCAACTATTGATTGTTTCTTTGAACTCCAACTAATTAAGTTTCCAAATAGCTTAAAACAATAACCACTAATTGATTTTCGGTCATTTCTATCATTTGCCCAATCTGCGTCGGAATAACCAATTAATTCTTCATTGGACTGAGAAAAATGTAATTTTAAATTTATTGTTGACGTGAGATATTTCAATACCCTTAAGAGATATGTGAAGTGTTCGTCTGTAGCACAATCCTGAAATCTACTAAAATAGCCTACACTATAGCATATATCTGGCCTTGATCCTATCATGATATACATTAAACTGCCTAAAAGTTCTTTATAAGGTAATTTTGTTTTTAATGAATCATTTTTATTCCTTTCAAGATTAAGATCTTTTTCAATAGGTGTCTTAAAATTTTTACAATTTTCAACATTGTATTTCTTAATTAAAGTTTGGATAGCTGGTATCTGATCAATTGATATAAGGTTTTCTTCTGGTCTAAAAGTTATATTTAGACCCAAGAAACTGGATATATTTTCAAAAGTTTTCATTTTAAATGTTTCACAAACTGGATTTGAAACCTCTCAAAAAAGAAATGTCATTACAGGCTAATAGAATATCATCTACATATAAAAGCAGATAACATCTTAAATTATCTTTATGGTAAGTATATAAACAATAATCTGACTTTGAACGATTAAAATTTGATTTTAGCATAAACTCATTGAATTTTTCATTCCAGACCTTTGGGGCCTGTTTAAGACCATATATTGACCTTTTCAATAAACATACTTTGTTTTCATTTAATTCATTTATTTCTATACCTTCAGGTATTGTCATGTGAACCTCTTCATTCAAGGAGCCATTTAAAAAGGCATTCTTAACGTCTAATTGTTCTAATTTCAAATTGTATTTCAAAACAACTGATAATAAAAGTCTTACAGTGGACAGTTTTGCCACTGGAGCATGTAACAATGATAAATCGTGTATGTTTTGCTCGAAACCTCTAGCTACTAACCTCGCTTTGTAAATGGGTTCAGCATTTCCTTTAATCCTAAAAACCCATTTATTACTTATTTTTTTCTTGTTAACTGGTTTATCGACATATTCCCATGTATTATTCTCTTGCAAAGCATCTAATTCCTCTTTTATTGCGTTTTCCCAACATTTCCATTCAGAGCTGGCTGTCGCTTCTGAATAGGAATTTGGCGAATTACTTAATTCAGTTAATAAGGCTAAACAACTTACATCAATATCAAAATCTTCAAATCTGATTGGCAATTTTATGTTTCTTTTTGGTCTTCCGGTATTTACTACATTTCCTTTTGTTGGCATATTTTTTTGAAAAATATTATCTTGACTATTTTCAAAATTTTCTGTTTCATTGTCCGAGTCAAATTTTGTACCGAAATCTACCTCATCACCTTTCTTGCACATCTCAACTTCATCAAAATTTATTTCATTAAAGATGACATTTCTAGAGTGAATAAGTTTTTTATTTTCTAAATCCCACAGCCTGTACCCGTTTTCTGTATAGCCCACAAATCTACATCTTTTTCCTTTATTGTCTAATTTTGACCTCAAAACATCAGGGATTCTAGAATAACAAATGCACCCAAAAATTCGCATATTCATTACATTTGGCCTTTTTCCTAGCCACAACTCATAAGGTGTTTTATTTTCATCTAAACAAGATTGAGTTCTATTGATTATATAAGTGGCTGTTAATACAGCTTCTTCCCAAAAAGACTTCTCCATTTTTGCTTGCAATACCATTGACCTTGCTTTATTTAACAGAGTTTGATTAATTCTCTCGGCTACCCCATTTACTTGTGGTGAATAAGGAGGAGTGTATAATATCTGAATTCCTGCTTCGGAACAAAAATCCTGCCATGACTTTGAACAATATTCTCCTCCATTATCACATTTTATTTTCAATAATTTACTACCTAGTAAAGCTTCAACCTTAGCCTTATAATTTTTCAAACAACTCAATGCTTCATTTTTATTTTTAATGACATATACAACTGAGAACCTTGAAAAATCATCTATAAATGTGATGATGTATTTATTTCCGCTATTTGACTCAGGAGTTAAAGGTCCACAGATGTCTGTATGAACAATTTCTAAAACTCTACTCGACCTGGACTTCCTTGAATGATAAGGCAAACATTTTTGTTTCGTTAAAACACAAACTTCACATAATTCATGTTTAGACCTTGTGTTGAAATTCATACCATGTACTAAGTTTAATTTATTCATATTTGAAAGAGTTGCATAGTTAAGATGACCAAATCGTTTGTGCCATATTTCTTCATCTTGGTTAAAAGCTAGATTTGCACTTCTACCGTGATTACAATCTTGGTACAAATAAACTTTATATAGATTACCTGATCTCTGACCTTCAAGATATACAACTTTATTTCTTTTGACTTTGATGGAGCTATTGAAGCAAACAACTTTAAATCCTGCTTTCTCAACAGTTGAAATCGATATTAAATTAACTCTTAATTTTGGAACACATAATACATCTTTGAGAACAATAGTTAAAAAATTTTCTCCCACCTTGCTTAGGACTCTAACATCACCTACACATGTTGCTTCCATTGTCTTCCCTTCCTCAGCTAAATGTATTATCTTTGGCTTCGGGAATGGCCTCTTGTTATGCATCACACCTTCATCGTTTATGTAATGATGAGTAGCACCAGAATCTGCATACCATTCCATTCGTGTGGATGCTTTTGAACTGGTAGCACAGAAGGCAATCGGTTCTTGGTCCCATTTCGAACCATCTTCAGTAGATACTTTCTCGCTGTCTTTCGCTGCATAATTAGCTTGTCGTTCCTTGTTGACCCTGCACTGGGAAGCTTTGTGGCCTAATTTATTGCATTTGTGGCATTTGATTCCACATACACTCTTAACATGTCCTGCTTTACCGCATTTGAAACATTTGATATCTTTCTTTGCTAAGAAGGAGGATGTTGCTTTATTTGTGATATTTTTACTTGTATTGAATTCTAGCAGTCGACTTTTTACAAATTCCATTTTCAGATTGTCTTCTGATAGTGTTCTTATAGCTGTTACTACGCTTTCATATTCTGAAGGCATTGACAAAAGAAGAAAACATGCCATTTCACATTCATCAAAATTACTTCCAAGATTTTTCAATTCTCTAAATATTTTATCTGATTTCGCAAAATGATCTTGTAGATCTGATGCACAGTCATACTTTAATTTCATTAGTTCTTCAAGCAGATAAAATTTGGAACACATACCCTTCTTCTGGAAGATGCTTTCTAACTTCGCCATCATTTCTACAGCATTTTCGATTCCTTTAACATATTCCAGATGAGAGTCTGCTACACTCTGTATAATGACCATAACAGCTTTATTGTTCGTTTTCTTCCAGGAATCAGTTCTTTTATCCTCAGGAACATATTTCATCGCTTCTTCAACCTCCATGGCTTTCAATGCTGTCTCCAGTCGAAATTTCCAATTGTCAAACGCTTCCCCAGCAAACGGAATTATTCCATATTTATTTTCCACCTTTTTCTCCATTCTACAAACTTTTATAGCTTGCCTTTTTGTCCTCCACGTTTCCACGTGGTCGTCGTTATGCTTCCAATCTTTGTTGCTATATTCAACTCCTCCAACTGCTTTATGAATTTCGCCTTTCTGGGCCCATAACCTTTGTTAGAAATTAAAGCGAAATTCCTTGTTTTATATTTTATTCTTTAGAACATACTTATACTACTACAACTACAATCATCAATCTTCACATGACGCCATTATATTCTTAGACTAACTTATATAACATAGAGAAATGTTGTCCATACCAAACTTGGTGGTTTGTGGCATAAAGCCTTGTTCACGCTATGACAACAATTAAGTGCCATGAACACTGTTAATATTAACAATTTACACAAATAACAATAAGAATTTGAACCAATTCCGTTTATTGCTTCTTTCGTTAACAACTTCTTCATACGGTAAAGCATACACGATGATTTCTTTGATATGACTGTTCTCTCGTGCGCAGTAGTTCCCTACTGCTGCATTGGTGAGGCGCATGTTTGCTTCTACCTCTCATTCGTCCTGACGTAATAAATGATGGGGAGCGTAAAGGGGGTGTATAGGGATACCGTTAACATATATATATATATATATATATATATATATATATATATATATATATATATATATATATATATATATATATATATATATATATATATATATATATATATATATATATAAATATATATATATATATATATATTTATATATATATATATATATATATATATATATATATATAAATATTTATTTATATATATATATATATATATATATATATATATATATATATATACCGTCAAACGGGGGATTGGGACAGTTTTTACATCTTTTTGTAAATAACCTTTTTCTTAAATAATAGAGAGGCTCCAAAGCAGGGCCAAAAGTTAGGTCTCTGCTAGAGCTTTAAAACGCCGTATCATCCTCACCTGCCACTTAGATTGCAAATATTTTTTTATAGGTGTCTCGATTCACCCCGCGAATGGGCTCAATCGGGACACCCATTTATTTCATTAGAAATGATCGTTACACCCCAGTAATGGGGCGAACCGGGACAGAAAAATATTTGAAAAAATACATTGCACAAAATAGGGATCAAAACGACAAAAACAACATGAAAAGGGGATTATTTAACAAATGAACGATTAACATAACATCATTTTTCAAAATCTTTGCTCGGCCTTCCGTATGCCGATTTAACCCCTTTTTATTTGTTGTAGGCCTATCTGCAACGTTTGAGCACTATAATTTTGGTACACACTTGTTCCAGATCCTTTTTTCTACGTCCTTACCATTGTCCCGATTGACCCCTAAATGTGACATTTTTTGCTTCAAAAATCGTATCTACATTGATTTTTTCTGTATATAAAACACTTTATGAAAATTTTCAGTTCTCCTTCCTTTATTTCTGCGGCTAATGTCAGCACAAGTGCCAGTATGTTTGTTTCATCTTCTAACTGCTAACAGCTGAAAACGGTTACCTGGAGACAGGGTTGCCGTTTATTTAACCATAAACCTGAGTGTCCCGATTCACCCCGTTTGCCGGTATATATATATATATATATATATATATATATATATATATTTATATATATATATATATATATATATATATATATATATATATATATATATATATAAAAAAATATATATATATATATATAAATATATATATATATATATTATATATATATATATATATATATATATATATATATATATATATATATATATATATATATATATATATATAATATATATTTATATATATATATATTATATATATATATATATATATATATATATATATATATATATATATATATATATATATACATATATACATATATATATTTAGATATTTATATATATATATATATATATATATATATATAGATATATATATATATATATATATAACTTTTTGATCACTATTAGCAATAACAGGCTTGGTGAATCTCAAAAAACCTCGATTTTATTAAAAAGTTACATTCGTGGCTTTTTCAAAACTTTTGAAATATTATATAAAAAATCGAGTTTTTTTGAGATTCACCAAGTCTGTTATTGCTAATAATTATCAAATAGTTAAAATGAGTTCACAGATAACAATATATCAAATATATATATATAAATATATATATAAATATATTTATATATATATATATATATATATATATATATATATATATATATATATATATATATATATATATATACCGTAGAACGGGGCTATTCTAGACTTTTGTTTCATCATTTTTAATATTGCAGAGAGAGTAATTGAAAATAATCTATTTTGATATGCTTTTTGGATAGGTTTATATACGACCAAATATTATTCTATGATAAATAGGTCCCCATTCTTACAGGGTGCTGATAAAAAAAATTTTTAGGCCCGCCTAAAATAGCCTCGTGGGTCGGGGATATTTTAGAATCGGTAAGAATAACGCATAAATTATAGTTACCTCGTATATGGGGTTAAATTGGAAAACATACATTTTTAAATTAAGAATAATAAAAGGTATGTAGCATTGATAATTTAAAGAATGGGGTGATTTTCGAAGACCGGGGATATTTTGGAATGATTATAAAAACGCCATCCAGAATAGCCCCGATCTTCAAAAAGGACCATAAAAAATTTTGGGGTAGCATAATGTTTATAACTTTTTTGCACAATGATACTAACATCAACACCATTTTTTATATAAAACTTAACTGCTCTCACCCACGACGCACTAGCACTGAAAGTTTGACAGGCTCAAATATTGGTTGATTTTCCGCCTCACTTTCAATGTCTAACAGACCATTACCACGCTTACGAATACTGAAATCATCTAAAGTCTGAATAAGTAAGGTTATGTACTATATTATTACAGTGTAGTTTACGCGGAATTGTGTTGTACCTAAACAGGATTTCCAGATGAAGTTATTTCCAATTAAGCCCCGTTCTACGGTATATATATATATATATATATATATATATATATATATATATATATATATATATATATATATATATATATATATATATATATATATTCATATATATATAAAGTTTCAATCGAACAACTGCTTCTTCATTGTAGGTATTCCCTTTCCTCTTTTTTGTAATGGCTTTTAGTTTCGTTCACCTCCAAATCTTTAGGAGATTGACTTAGAGGATTGAAGGTTTGTACGTGGATTTAGTTAGGAAATTGACCTTAGGAGGTTGCAACTCTCTTCCTCGATTACTGTGTGCGATTTAATGATTTGGTTCACCAACACAGCTTTTCCAAATTGATTTGAGGTGAATTTGTGTGTGAAAAATAACGAGAATGAGAGAAATACGACCTTCCTAACCGAGCTCTGCTCTGCTGCTGCTCAAACATTCTTTGTTTTTACTTTTGCAATTTTCATAGTGATTAAGTATTACTCCTAGTAATTTTTTTATTGGTTATCGTGACTGTCAATATGAAAACACAGAAATAGGTATTTATTTTGGTTTCGTACTGTATTCACAAATTCAATAATATCAACTTCTTATCTACTTCAGTCAGATAGAGTTTAGCAAGGTCAGTTTTGAAATTTTATTAAGTCATATTTATTTAATGATAACTGATAATAAGAACTGATTGGATTTCTTATTTATTCACTAATTCTGATCGTAAATATATTAGAAAGCGTAAATTTTATTCAAATTATTTCAAATGATTACTATCAGTTTTTATTATTTGAAGAGAATAAAGATTTCGTATGAGATATTATTGGTCTATTTATATCATGACATGAAAGAAAATAAGAGATGCATATTAGAAAATATAATTACTTACACAATTGATTGCAATTTCCATTTCCCAATGACGATCTTTCATTATGCCTGCGTTGTTTATTACGATATCTAATGATTTCCATTCATCTACGGTTGATTTGAAAGCATCTGTTAACGTTAATATATGAATATTTTTTGTCAGAGTTTTTACGTATCTAATATATATATATATATATATATATATATATATATATATATATATATATATATATATATATATATATAAGTAAGAATTATTCGTGTTAAACGGAAAACACGCCCGTGGTTATAAAATTGAGTGAACTAGGACATTTATTTGAAACTAATCAAACAAACCTCCTAGCGGAGCTGGATATAAGAGTTCACGAAGCTTCGAAATATCCACATCTACCCTAGACGGTAATTGTTAGAAATGTTAATTCGTTTATCACAATCGATGGAAATTGATACACAGACTGTTTCGCCCTTATTGGGGCTCATCAGTATCATCCATCCACCGAAAGTTGGATGGATGTTGCCGTTGCCGAAATATTTTCGTCTGTCTGAAAGATGTGGTCCAATTGTTTCCGACTGGTGGCGCTGTGTCATATTTATATGCCATGGAGTTACTAGAAGAAAAATGTATGACCGTTTGAAATGTTAGTTTGGTTATCACTTTCGGTGGATGGATGATACTGATATATATATATATATATATATATATATATATATATATATATATATATATATATATATATATATATATATATGTATATATATATATTGCTATGGTTTATTTATTTGCAATATTAGAATTGAAATATATGGTACTATATTAAATGATATTGATCAAGGAAAGGAAAACTTCAATGAATTTAAAATAGATATTAGTAAATAGTAATTCAATTAATGTGAATTTAAATATGTAAAACTGATTTAAGAGAAGATTAATGTAAATGTATTGATTATAAATGTTTAATATCAACTTTTAGAATCAAAATATATGAAAAATCCTTGTAGAATGTCAGAAACTTAAAATGTCATTAATCGTTGAAAATAAATATCAAGTAATTCAATAGAAATTCATGAAATATCAGAAATATAGGAGAATACAAGTAGTAGAATCTTTGTAAAGAGTAAATAGAAGAAATTAATTCAAATTAACAGACTTAAATTATGTAAAATATATATAATTATGGAAATATTATGTATCGTAGAATCAACTAAATTTGAATAACAGATAATAAGTAAATTTCAAGTCATTGAAGGTAGTTAATCATATATAAAGGCATTAGAAGAAATCAGTTAACTGTTTTTAATATAAAATTGCTGTAGAATAATGTAATGAAGAAGAATTTCAAGTTAGAATAAAAAACTATATATATAGAAATGTCAAATTTTTCAATGATAAATAATAACTTAATTAATGGACAGAATATTGAAAATTTTAGTACAAAATGATCAGAATATTTAATAATTGAAGTTAACTGAATGATTTAAGTCCAAAAATATGTTTTTATTAAAAATTTTAGAAAAAACTAATTAAATGTCATGTAATTATTCAAAATAATCAAGTTAAAGTACTGAGTTTGAAAAATTTTTAAATTATCATAAAGAAGCTGTTATTATTGAAATAATCAATTTCCAAAATTATTGTATATTTAATTAAATAGAATGATATAAAATATGTACAGTACCTTGTTAGTATAATATTTTAAATACGAGTTAAATCATAAAAAGGATATTGAGAATATTCTAGAATATATACATCAGGTAATTTGATTTTGAAAAATAAAACGAAGTCATATAAGGAGGTGGATTCCATTTCCGCAGGGGGTTAATCATTAGCAGCCAAGAGATAAACATTGTCTCTGTGTACATCGAGTATTCATTTGTTATTCAATCTCCATATTTATTTGTAAAAGTAAATGTAAACTGTAAAGTATAAGCAGAAATTAATTGATAAATGTATAAGTGAAAACAGTTGAGTTCCTGAAGTGAGTTAATGTTATTGATATACAATAAATATCATACTTAGAAGCCATTATTGGATTACTAATATCAACATTGGAAAAGACGATAAAGAAGAGAGATTCAACTATACCGGCATCTACACAGAACAACGATCAACACAGAACCAGTACAAGTGTCAATTTGAAAGATAAGAAGTAGTGAAAATAAACAGTGAGTAGATCTATAAATTGGCCAATTTTGACAGTTCATATAATATTTGCAAATAAAAACATTTTTGGGGTATTATAATTACAACATTTAAATGGTACCATGATAAATATTAGTCATTGTTAATAGTTGTTATTTAAAATGAGTATAATAGATTGAAAGTTGAGTGTTAATAAATTTGTTAAATTAAATTTTTTATTTATTGAAGTTTTCAAAATATAATCAAAGAAGAAAAGAGAACCTTCCCTGAGATAAAATTAGTTAAATAAAAACAAAAATATCCAGATAATCAATATGATTATTTGGATTATTCTGATTTCACAACATAAAGGGGAAATAAAGAAATTCATAGTATTATATATATATATATATATATATATATACATATATACATACATATATATACATTCATATATATATATATATATATATATATATATATATAAATATATATATATATATATATATATATATATATATATATATATATATATATATATATAATATATTATATTTTGAAACATAAGCCAAGTGTTTTTATTTTAAAGTTTATTCTTTATTCTTTATGATGTTTTACCAAGTGATGTGCGAGAATTCAATCTCAGTTATATATATATATATATATATATATATATATATATATATATATATATATATATATATATGTATATATATATATATGTATATATATATATATATATATATATATAAATATATATATATCTATATATATTATATATATATCTATAGAGGAAAACTTCACAAAAAAATAGATGACATGAGATGAATTTTGAGAAAATCTAAAACAGTTTTGCACTCTATATTGTATTTATTCAAGAACAATAGTAGGGAAGTTGAAAACTGGTTGTTTAAGTTTTTTTTTTATTTACTCAATAATCTATTCAATAAGTCAATTCATATTGAGAAAAAGGTCATAAGAATTTATAATTTTAGCGATCACATAAGGAATTCCTGATTTTTTAAATATTCAAAACTCAAGTTTTCGTTTCATCTACGGAGTTTTCATTAAGAATATGCAATTCGAAAACTAATTCGATATTTTTTCCTGAGATGAAAACTGCAATTGCAAACAAATATTTAATATTTACTCACTTCTTATTTCATCAAGTTTGGTTACGTCAGCTTTGATGAAAACAGCCACTTTTTTTCCATATTGATTATTGAGTTGTTGTGATGCTTCTTTTCCGTCACTTGGATTGACATCAACAATGGTTACCCCCTATAAAAATAATTACTTCAGAATACTGAATATCTTTGACTATATACTCCATAAACAGAGATTGTATAATAAAAAACGTAATATCTGAACTTATTTACAAAATAATTCCATAGAAATATTTGCTAAAAAACACATTTATTATTTTTTTTTAAATTTTATTACTTTCGTTCACATTCTTGATGATTAATAATAGTAACATCATTATTTATTGAATAATATGATAAATATGATAAAAATAGTTGATGGAATCCGTCGTTACTACGTGATGATTTAACATGATGAACAAAAACTAAATTTGAATTTACTACGTTTATTATCACAAAATATTTTGAAAAATATAACACTGCGATTGCAATTTCGGTCAGATTGAGTTAAGAACTCAATCTGCCGATGATGGTCTAGTGACCGAAATAATAAACGAAGTAAATTCAAATTTAGTTTTTGTTCAAATATGATACATACTTTATGAATTATTTTACTGTCACCACTGATATCTCATCTTTTAGACTTATATATATATATATATATATATATATATAATATATATATTTATATATATATATATATATATATATATATATATATATATATATATATATATATATATATATATATATATATATATATTATATATATATATTTATATATATATATATATATATATATATATATTATATATATATATATTTATATATATATATATATATATATATATATATATTTATATATATATATATTATATATATATATATATATATATATATATATATATATATATATATATGTTGCAGTCAATATATGAAATTGGGCATTATATAAACTGTCTAGCCGGTATTGGTATTGGTAGGTTTGGATGGTGACCGATGCGCTGCGACCTTATTAGATCTATTGTGCCCCATCTTCTTCTGCTTCTCGATGTGTTCTCGTTTTACAGCAGCCCCTCAAGCCTCAATACCTTCAGGAATTTGAGGATTTTAAGGGGGTCTATTCGTGGTATTTCTTCTACAGCCAGCTGGTATGATCCCAGTGTGTTCAGTCTTTCATGGTGCACAGCATAGCACTCCATCAGGTGGGGTGTTTCTGGACGTTCCTTGCAGAATCTGCAGGTGTTGTCCCCCTCTAAACCTAGCTTCCTTAGGTGTTATTTGAGTCTGCAATGCGCCGTAAGAAATCCTGTGATTGTCTTTAGACTAGTTTCGCTGAGGTTAATCAGTATCTTCGATCTTGCTCGGTTGAACTTTCCGAGGAGATCTTTGGCCTGCCTCAGTCCTGGAAATCTTTGCCAGTATGTTGCTCTCATTGCTTCTTCTTGGAAGTAAGATTTTCCAAGTCCGCAGAAAGGCTCTGGCCCGATTAGTGGCGTCGAGGCACCCTTTCGTGCCAGGGTGTCTGCTTGTTCATTACCCTTCACTCCGACGTGCCCCGGCACCCAGAGAAGGATCACTTTGTTGTTCCTGCCCAGATAGTTTAGTTTGTCTAGGCATTCACAAACCATCTTTGAGTTGATGTTATAAGAGCTCAACGCTTTGATGGCTGCTTGGCTATCGGAGAGGATCGCAATTTCCTTGTTCCGGTATTTCCTATCGAGGTTGAACTGAATGCACCTTTCTATGGCGTGAATTTCCGCTTGAAAAATACTAGGGAACTGGCCCATGGGTTCTGAGTATTTGGTACGAGGCCCAACGACTCCTGCTCCAGTTCCTTCGGGAGTTTTAGACCCGTCCGTATACCATATTATGGTGTTCTTCTCCAGTGCTCGAATGGATTCTATGCTCCATTCCTTCTTGGTATTTAGTTCCGTTCGAAATAATTTCTTGAAACTAAATTTCCTGGTAATTTCGTCAGTTGGGAGGTCAGCAAGGTGTGCACTTCCGGTAAGGGTTGAGTCCCTTGTACCGTATGCAGCACCTTTGAGTCCAACTTTAGCCAACCTGAGGTTTGCTCCCCAAGCAGTTCTCCTCACCATGATGTGGAGAGGAGTTCCTGCACACCATCAGTGATGATTTTGCCTTGTTAACGATCTTTTCTACGTGCATGTTCCAGAGTAGTTTTGAGTCTAGGGTGAGCCCTAGATACTTCACAACTTGCTGCCATTCTAAGTCTGCTCCGTCGAGACGAATAGTCCTTAAGTGCTGAAGCTTTGTTCTTCTAGTGAAGGATACCACTGTGGTTTTTGATGTTTAATAATTTCTATGAGGTCGCAGAGGGTTCCTTCGAATTTACCTTTTGCCATGATGACTATGTCGTCAGCATAGCCGAGGCAAGTGACTCCGTTCCCGGTCAGTGTTTCGAGTAATTCGTCCACCACAAGACTCCACATCAGAGGTGATAGTACCCCTCCTTGTGGGCATCCCCTGTTTGTACTGATCTGAAGGTTTCTCGCCCACCTTCGTTTCGGCCGGTTCTTGTAGCCAGCATTGGCACATCCATCTGGATGCGTTCTGTCCACTCCCTTGTTCATTAGGGCCCTTTTTATTGCTTCGTGAGAGGTGTTGTCGAATGCCCCCTCTATGTCTAAAAAGGCGCAAATGGCCATTTCTTTATACTCAAGTGATTTCTGGATGTTTTCGGTAAGCACATAAAGAGCGGTTTCCGTTGATCTGCCCGCCCTGTATGCATGCTGCCCGGGGTGCAATGGCACCCTCTCCAGTATCTTGGTTCTAATGTAGTTATCTACCATCTTCTCCAGTGTCTTCAGTAGGAAGGATGTGAGACTAGCCGGTATATATATATATATATATATATATATATATTGCCTGAACTGCTCCTCTATATATGAATTAAAGCACAAATTATAAACTGACTAGACATTATATAAAAAGTAAAGAGTTAGTCAGTTTATTTTGTTTATTGTTTTCAACCGCCGGGTGATTTTATAGTTGTAGTTATTATCATTAAACGTTTACTTACAATGGAAAAAGACAAAATTAAAAGGTAAAAGTACATTATTAATCGATATATAAGTGATTTATTTAACACATTCATATAAAAATTCTTATTATTTAGGTATTCTTTCAAACATAACCTCTAAATTAAAATTCAAAACTGAGCTATACAGTGCAGCATTCATTATATTTAAATATTAAAAATAACAATGACATTGGTTTTTCAGATTTTATGAAGAATTTTATAAAAGGAAAAGTAATCTTGGTAAAAATTGTCGAAGCTTAAATCTTGAAAAGTACAATGAATTAATAGGAGAAGTGAAATTTTCAAAAAATTTTACCAAAAGGGATCCTCACGTGCATTGGCTATTACGACATTATGATATAATATCAGTGCAGGGGGTAGAAAAATTAATATTCTCTATAAACGGTAATTTTACTGACATAATTTATTATGTTCATGAAAATGAAATTTTCAACATACTGAAAGATGTACATTCGGAAACGGGTCATGGTGGCCGGGACAGAATGTACCATAAAATTAAAGAAAAGTATAAAAATATTACACGCGATTACATACTTTTATTTATTAACCTATGTAATAAATGCCAAATGAAACATAAATCTGAGAAAAAAGGTGTTGTTACAAAACCAATGGTCTTTAACGATTTGAAATCTCGTTGTCAAGTGGATTTAATTGATTATCACTCCCATCCTGATAAAGACTATAAGTTTTTAATGGTCTATCAGGATCACTTAACAAAATTTGTGGTATTAAGGCCATTAAAAACGAAAACTGCTAACGAGGTTGCTCCTCATCTGATGGACATCTTTACTTTAATCGGGGCTCCTGTAGTGTGGCAGAGAATTTTGCAATAAAGTAATTTATGAATTGACACAAATGTGGCCTCAAATGAAGTTGGTTCATGGAAAACCTCGCCAAAGTCAGAGCCAAGGAAGTGTGGAAAGAGCTAATCAAGACGTAGAAAACATTATTACAACTTGGATGCTAGACAATAATACCGAAAACTGGGCCGAGGGAGTCAAATTTGTTCAGTTTATGAAAAATAATGTTCACCATTCAGGAATAAAAACTACACCATATGAAGCTATGTTTGGTACCAAGGCAAAAATTGGTTTAAAAGATTCAAATCTTCCACTGGAATCATACGAAAATATACAAACAGAAGAAGAATTAGAAACTATTATTCAGTTTGCTTCTAATTCTGAATCCCAGATGGAAAATCAAACAATCGATTTGTTTTCTGCATTCAATATAGTGAGTTCTGGATCCGAAAACATACTAGAAAACAATCAGGAGAGCGAAGAAATTACCGCATTAACTTATATAGATTCCATAATAAATGGCGGTAAGTGATTTGAAAATATCTTAAAATATGAATAATTTTTTCTGTTCATTTTTAATAATAACCGATATTCAAGTAGATCATATCATGGAAAATAAGTAAGATAATGCAGTTATCCCTTACGAATCTAATCAACCTAAATAATTTATTTGCAGTACATATGAAAAGGATGGAGGCAATGTCAATTCCATAATAAATAGCGGTAAATTAATAATTTTTTCTGTTCATTTTTAGTTACAATAATATCCGATATTCAAGTAGATAATATCATGGAAAATAAGGAAGATAATACAGATATCACTTAGGAATCTAATCAACCTAAACAATTTAATTTGCAGTACATGTGAAAGGGATGGCGGCGATGTCAAACTGTGCAAATCTTGCGAAAATTACATACACTTAACATGTACTGTAAACCAAGCATCCGATAACCCACTCTGCAATCTATGTATGAAGGGTGAGGATGTCAATAAAATTAGAAAAAACGCCAAAGAGGCGCTGAAACAACAAGCAAAACGCATGAAGCATAAGTGATTCTTCACATCCACATGTGGACATAGGTGATACAGTAAAAATCCCGGTTCCAGAGGTGGATAGAGGGCGAGGGGATACTAGATCTATCTTAGGAATAGTCAAAGAAGTAACTAAAGGGGGCTTTTTCAGATTAGCCACGAAAAACGGCATTCTTTCAAAATTATATTCCAGGGCAGAATTTAGTACCTGCCCAATTAATCTTATGGAATTAAATACTTGCTCCGACAACATACTGACCCTTCGAACTGCGGAAAAATTGGAGTCAGTTGGGCATGGGCAAGGTTTTCGAAGATGCCATTGTAAAAGCTACAAATGTGCATCAAATAAATGCTTATGTAAAAAAAATTAAGCTTTATGCACTTCAAAATGCCACAGTAGCCTAAGTTGCCATAACAAATTATTTTTAATGTTTTTTAAATGTTTTGATGTTTTTTGTTTCTTTTAAGGTTTTAATGTTTTTTAATAAATAGAGTTTTTAATGAACATCGAAATAATTATTTTATTTGCCATAAATTAATAATATTTTGGTATAGTTCAAAATTCTATTACGGTCCTGTTTGTAGATGTAAATATTGAATTGTTTCACAAACAGCCTAAAATTAAGTACGCAATATAATACGGCCGACGCTGTTTATATAATGACTAGTCAATTTATGGAAGAAATATATTTTATATGAACGGTCTGATATGGGCAGTCTGTATATAAACGGTCTGCGCGGTATATATACGGCGTCTTTTCACAAATTGACTGTAACATATATATATATATATATATATATATATATATATATATATATATATATATATATATATATATATATATATATATATATATATATATATATATATATATATATATTATATTTAATATATATATATATATATATATATATAATATATATATATATATATATATATATATATATATATATATATATATATTATATATATATATATATATATATATATATATATATATATATATATATATATATATATATATATATATATATATATATATATATATATATAATATATATATATATATATATATATATATATATATATAATATATATGTCATCACACGAGGGACGATCTGTCTTTGACAACATACCGAGCAGATTCAGGATTGCCCCTCTTTGATGTACTGACAACGATTGGATCAGGTTTGTACATTGTACGAGGCACCCTGAGGAAGCTCAGGTATTTTCTGCGTTGTCTTGATTCGCCGAACCATGTGTTACTATACTAGCAAAAAAATTGCTGTTGGTTATTGCAACTAAAATAATGATTTCAATTTCGATTATTCGAAATTCTGCACAAAAACATATTATCATGTGAGAAGGATAAGTTCTACCAGACTACTTACTACTATTAATTTTTAGTCCCATAAAACACATACTATTGCAGTGTATCGGAGGAAAGCAGGCAAGTGCGGGAGAATTTTTCCCATCCGTTTTAGACCTCCTAGATCAAGATTTTCGAAAAAATGTTTCATGTCTGATATATATATATATATATATATATATATATATATATATATATATATATATATATATTTATATATATATATATATATATATATATATATATATATCTATATATATATATATATATATATATATATATATATATATATATATATATTCCCAGTACATATTGACATCCAGCGGCTCCCATCGAGTCGAATGAGCGGAAATTTGGTACCTGGGATTGTTTCCGTTGCAGAACGAAAGTATCAAGATTTGGGTAAATTTCTGCAACCGCTGCCATTTTTACGTAGATATATGTCTGATTTTCATATAAATATCCTTTCCGGTGCATATTTACATCTCCAGCTGTTCGTATTACATCAAATGAGCTAAAATATTTTTATCTGGGATTGTTTTAATTGCAGAATGAAAATTTGGTTGAATTTTCCAACCACCTCCATTTTTACGTAGATATTTTTTGTTTTTTCGTGGTTTTTGAAAATTTGCCACACTCCACAGATTGAGTTTGAGGGTTCAAAGTTGGTACGTAGATTGATTTAACGTTGAGGAAGTGCCTATGGGCAGTTTAAACTATTTTCCTCAGTCGCGCTGCCTCGCACGGAGGCTGCTCCGTTCAAATCGCATATCGACCTGCATCACTATGTCGATGTTTAGGTACGTTCCTTCATTGGTTTCAACTTCTTTCCTCAACCAACATGCACTTCGCAAAAAAAAAATTTTTATGAAATAAATTTTTTTCAACTTTTAATTTGGTGTGCTATTTAACAAGTTTTTCAATTATGGCAGCTGGAAAATTGAAGGAAAAACGATATCATATAATCCATGACATCTGACACTATTCGATTTCGTTCTCATTTTACACTTTTGTATTTGGTTATCTTCAAGAAAAACATTTCATTTCCAAAAATGAAATAAGCAGAACTCCTTCACTAAGGTCGTATTTTTTGCGAGAAATGCATCGCCTCGAGATGCGATTATAAGGGATTGGGAGGGGGCCTCGGTAGACCAGCGGTAGGGTGAACCGCCTTATTAGGCAATCCAACGAACTGTCAAACGAAATTCAATATGGCCGTTGGGGTCAAACAAATAGTTGTTTACATTTAGGCTATTGATATTTAGTTGATGGAAATTACTTTGTTCTGTGACTTTCTGGACATTTGGAGTTTATTTTGTGTATTTTATTAGACTTTTTAGTGTATTGTGATAATTAAAATGCCAGCGATTTGCATTGTAGTTGGCTGTGGAAGTCGTGGCAACAGCGATGAAGTGAAGTTCTATTCAGTTCCTGCCGCTCTAAATAATCGGTTTTTGACTCATAAAAACGAGTTATCAAAGAAACGCAGGGCTTTATGGATTGCTGCAATTAAAAGAGATGATCTCACAGACAGGATTCTTAAAAGATGCGAGTGTTCAGGAGGCTATTGACGATAATCAACAGGAAAACACTGGCACCTCAACACAAACTCAACACTCGGATGATAAAAAAAATGTTTTGAATTGATGTATCTAAAAAATATATATAACTTAAAAGAAATCAGTGAATTTTTTATATAAATATTGGCTTAGTTGTTCTGTAGGACACTACTGGATAATTTAAACAAATTTTTATTACATCAGGACTCTAGTCATTACAATCACTTATAACATTAATAAAAGGTTTTTTAAATATTTTATTTTTAACTTTCTTTGAATTATCTGAAAAAGTATGGGTCTTTGGAAATTCAATGAGTTATACCCCACAAAGTGGCTTTCGTGCTAAATAACATTTTTGTGGGTAACAAAGCGATTTAATTAATGTAAGTGAAGGCTTTTGTTTGCTTGTGTTACATATGGCCTTAAATTTAGATGCCGTTATCGGTCCAGCTTTTGTGGACATTGATGGCATATTACATCGTGAAAGAATATCTGTGCATGACACTTCTCCTTTTTTCCTATTTGAAAATTCAGCCATGAATAAAATTGCACGAACATGACTACAAACTTCTGCATTACCGGCCATGCATGTACAATGTGCAGTTAATACAGATCCATTTTTTTGCAATTATTGACCAAACATCCAATAATTTTTGATTCGCTTTTTGAGAATGCTTCACCTAAAAATAAATATAAAATTTAAGAAAATGAAAACTATAAGCTGTTTTAGTATTTCGGACATAAATGTGTTTCTAAAAAACCTTGATTTGAAGTGGTTAAAATAAAACTTCCTTTCAACAAATATGCAAACATCGTTTACTATTTTGGTTCCTGCCTTCAAGACAAAGCCAGCCTCAAAATATTTGTAAGACTGCAAACTTTTATATGCCTTCATTTGCTGCTTTGTATAAAAACTATGTGTTAAAAGTTAAATATGCTACAATATCCAAATATGTAACAGATGGAAGCAGATCAATAGAATAGTCCTAATCCTGATTATTCAATGCAAAAGGATCCACATTGTTGATCAATTTCAATTTTAAACGGTACCTAAAAATAACAAAAAACGAAATGTAAACAAACATAAATATAATGTATTTATATACCTTACTTTTCAGCAACAGCTGGATTTTCTCTTGATAATACTTTAATGTATTCACTCTCCATCTCAAAATTGAATAATAACTTTAAAAAGTCAAATTAGACAATATAAAATTTACGTGTGAAAGCAACAAGAGCCAAAACACAAATGATTTCCTTATGAAGGACACTGCAATGTTTGACCCACACGGCCATATTGGATCACGTGGTTTGTATTCCCTAATACCGTTTGTAAACCGAGGATTGTGGGTTCGAGTCCCACCTCGCTCTTGGGTGTTGTGTATGTCTGAAATTTAGTGGTTATTTATGATTAAAACTTGTTGGGTAATGTACATAGTTTACAAGCCCATTGGCCGTTCGGAACCGGCGTTAAACTGTAGGTCCCTCGAGTTAAAAAAAAATTACGGATTGAGTTATCCGAAATATTGTCATTACTAGTTTTAGTCCAACTTAGTATATACATGTATTATCACTGAGACAAAATCTACATGAACAGTACTGAATTTGATGAATGAATAATTGAACTTATGACTTATTTATATGAGAAATATATATTTCACACAAATCATACTTTTAGTCCACACTCAAAATTCTCCTCACCTTCAGGCCATTCCTAAGAAGTTCACAGGCGTATTGAAAACCAATACCAGTTGCTGCACCTGTAATGAGAGCTACTTTCCCCTCAACTTCAAACACCATTCTCAGATTGGTCTCGTCTAGCGAATCGTACTTGACTCGATAAAAATAGCAAAAATACTACTGCGGTTTAAACTGAATGAATAATTTCATCGTAATAGAAGATAACGCATAACTGACATCAATTACCCCTTTACAAAAAAACCTTATCTGTTACACAAACTGATAAGCATATTTCAAACGTTCATTAAAGTGAGTATTGGAGGCCTCGGTAGACCAGCGGTAAGGCGTACCGCTTGTAAGTCGAGGATGTGTGTTCGAGTCCCACCTTGCTCTTGGGTGTTGTGTATGTCCGGAATTTAGTGGTTCTAATTATAAAGATTAATTGTTGGGTAATGTACATCGTTTACAAGCCCATTGGCCGTTCGGAACCGGCGTTAAACTGTAGGTCCCTCGAGTTAAAAAAAAAAAAGTGAGTATTGTTTACAAAATTGTTGGAAAGGCAATTCAATTTCCTGCATGAGTGTATTTTTTTTTCATCGCTTTATTATTATACAGCGTGACTCAGTATTGCATCAATAACTTCCACAAGACGAATTTGGATCTTTGAGATGGAAAAAACGCTCGGACGAGTCAAAAAATGAATTCGATATCACTACCCCTCTAGCCGCTACCCTAACAGCAATTATTTCAATTTAAACGAAAGCGCACGATTTACTTTGTAAATATTATTGTTTTCACGTTATTGTCTCGGTTTCAGCATTTTCAACATGTGTTTGGCATACGCGTAGTGATCGAGAAATTGCAAAAAAGTGGCGGCGATAACAGATTTCGTTGATATTGAGATGGAGAAGCTGTTTGAAAATGAGATTTCATTTAGTTATTTCAGACTTTAAAAAAAATGAGAGCTAGAGGGGTAGTGATTTGTCCCTCTTTCAACAAAATGTGACCCGTCCGAGCGTTTTTTCCATGTCAAAGATCCAAATTCGTCATGTGAAAGTTATTGATGCAATACTGAGTCACTCTGTGTAATAATTAATAAACGATGAAAAAAAAATACACTCATGCAGGAAATAGAATTCAAGCGTGATGGCGGGACCAAGAGAAATAAGGATTCATTTTTATATATAGAGATTTTCTAATTTCCCGCGCAATTTTCTCAATTTTTTCTTTCATAAGAACCTTCTTCTGACAATAAAAAACACAACAAAAAAGGAATTAGTGAAATCGGTCAGCCGTTCAAGATTTGTCCGATTTGACCGATTTTTCTTTTATTCATAACTTTGGTATGGCTTGATAAATCTTGACGAAATTTTCAGTTTTCAAAAATACAGAATGGGAATTAAGTTCAGCTTGAATTTGCAGGTTGAAAAAACACCCTGTACATTCCGTTTTCAAAAATTCGCTACCTGCTTCAAATTCTACCATAAGGTTTCATTATGGAGCGTTTCTATTTTTTCGGCACACGTCCAGTTTTCCTAGAATTTTTTCTTAAAGATGAACAATATCGTTATTTCGCTCCAAGGCCGTGAATATATTCTGAACTGAATAGTAAAGCTGTATCGTCCAATGATACAAAGCTCTTCCTGAGTCCTAAACTAGTTTTTCCAAATTCGAAATTCATTTTTAATCACTCATATTCTGATGTATAAAATCATTTAATCCAAAAAATATCTTTATACGTACCTACTTAAACCAAAAAATCTACAACAACTAATACAGAATAAACATTCGAAACATATTATAAAAGGCAAAACTAAGAATTGACACAAAATTTACGTAGAATGTTCGAAATGATTTCCTCTTTTTTGAATACATATTCGCGACCTTTTTATTAAATTTCCAATTGACCTTCTAATGAGGGATTGATTCTGCTTTAAGATATTACATTCTTCGAAAATTCTTTCAACTAGGTGTTCTCTCTCTACTTCTAATTTCAACCTTATAAACTTTTGTTTTCAGATGTCCCCACACAAAATAATCTATTGGGTTCAAATCAGGCGATCTTTGTGGCTAAGCAATAGGGCCTCCACGACCAATCCATCTGTTCGGATAATTTACATCCAGGTGATTTCTCACATTCAATGCAAAGTGAGGTGGTGCTCCGTCATGCTGAAAGTACAAAGAGCGGATATGTACATTTTCCAATAGATTTGGTAAAATATTTTCCAAAAGTTTAAGTAAATTTCACCATTTAATCTTTCCGCAAAACTGTGAGGGCCAACTAAATTTCCGTCTATTGTTTCAAGCCAAATATTGGCAGAAAATCTGTGTTGTGTATTATGACTTTTCTTCAAATGCGGGTTGTCTCATGCCCATTCTTGGGAATTGTGGATATTAAAAATTTCATTCTTAGTGAACATAGCCTCGTAGCTGAATAGAATACGAAAAATAGTTCGTTAGTGACTAATAACCCAGCGACAAAATTGTATTCGTTGGGGCAGATCTTGTGGCAACAGTTCTTGAACCTTTTGGTAGTGGTATGGGTGGAATTTTTCTTTCTTCAAAGTCTTGCACACTTTGCTCTGCGAAATTCCTAATTCGGTACTAATTTGACGAGTAGGTACTAATAGACGGTTCCTCCTCCACCCGTTCAACAATTTGATTGGAAATTTCATTTTGAGTGGGCCTATCAATGTGCTCTGCCTTACTAGTATATTGCCCATGTTCTTTAGAATAATGGAATACTTGTCCAAAAGTACCTTTATTTGTTTAACGTCGGTTGGGAATTCGTCTTCGGTATTCCCTTTTGGCTTCATTTCCATTTCCGTTACAAAAACCATAAACAAAAATCATATCTGCATATTGCGCATGAGTAAATAATTGTGGCATGTTGAAATACACTTTTTGTGGCAGATTATTTATTTAATATTCTCATTCTGTGGTTCACTGTGATGGTAACCATGGATCTTAACGAACTTGATTTAAATTGAGATTTAAGTTTCATTGAAAATTTTCAATTTGATAAAAACTATTTTTCATACATTCGTGATTCAATATTTTACCTACTTTTTTAAGACCATAAATGAGTACATTTTTTAACGAAATTACTTAATGTTTTAGGAATATTCTCTTCATAGAAAACCGGATGTGTGCCGAAAAACACCCGAATAATGACTCAATTTTGTGTTAATCCTTAGTTTTGCCTTTCATATGTATCGAATGTTTATTCTGTATTAGTAGTAGATTTTTTTGGTTCACGTACGTATAAAGAAATTTTCTGAATTGAATGATTTAATACATCAGAATATGAGCGATCATAAATGAAATTCGAATTTGGAAAAACTATTTTAGGACTCAGAAAAAGCTTTGTGTCATTGGACGATACAGTTTTACTATCCAGTTCAGAATATCCTCACTGCCTTGGAGCGAAATAACGAAATTGTTAATCTTTAAAAAAAATTTCTAGGAAAACTGGACGTGTGCCAAAAAAAATAAAAACGCTTCAGTAATGTAAGCTTATGGTAGAATCTGAAGCAGGTAGCGAGTTTTTGAAAACGGAATGTACAGGGTGTTTTTTCAACCTGCAAATTCAATCTGAACTTATCATAATTCCCACCCTGTATTTTCGAAAAAGTGTTAGAATTATTGAAAGTAAACAATCATATTGTTCTACACTGAACAAACATTGTTTCGAAACTGCCTTGACTAGTGTAAACTTCACCTAAAATCTGACGGTCTCCTCCGGAATCACCCTGAATATATATATATATATATATATATATATATATATATATATATATATATATATATATATATATATATATAAAACATATAGAGCAGAATTATCGGTATAGCCCGCATTTATCGAAGCAGCCATTGGCACGTTTTTCGGACTCTTTGGTCCTCATCAGAATGGCGTAGCCAAGTATGGGATAGAAAATTTGGAGATAATAACAGCAACAATAAACGAAATCCACTGCTACAGAAGACAATCACACATTTGCGACTTGCTGTTCGAACTCTCCGGTTTGGGAGTTTTTTTCAAACTTTGCCACGAAGGCGATTCATCCGCCAAATCACAACAGAGAAATTTGTCGCCAGTAAATTTTGAACAAATAGAGCAGAATTATCGGTATATTCGGTCCCCATCAGAACGGCGTAGCCAAGTATGAAATGGAAAACTTGGAAATGATAAATAACAGCAACAATAAATGAAATCCCCTGCTACGGAAGACAATTACACATTTTCGACTTACTGTTTGAACTCTCCGGTTTGGGAGATTTGTTTTCATCATCAATTTTACTATCCCATACTTGACTACACCGTTATGATGAGGACGAAGGAGTCCGAAACACGTGTCAACGGCTGCTTCGATAAATGCGGGCTATATCTATAATTCTGCTCTATGTGTTTAATATTTTCCCGCGGCAAATTTCTTTATTGTAGTTCATTTCCTCGGTCCGAGATCTCGCGGATGGCATTAATCGCCTTCGTGGCAAAGTTTGACCAAATCACCCAAACCGGAGAGTTAAAACAGTAATCCGCAAACGTGCGCACAGAAAACAGAAGGTGGTCATAATTACAGGGAACAACCAGATACTGAAACTCATCTAAATGAGAACAAAGAGATCGCACACAGCCAGAATTGGGAAGGAGCCTATAAAGTCACAAAGAGGATAAATGATGTTGTCTACCGAATCCAACGCACTCCTAGGACGAAGCCTAAAGTTGTACATTTAGATAGGCTAGCAAAGTATCACGGTGGAGGTGTACCAGAAGATTTTGATCGGGACGATCAAACTTAAGAGGGGGTCAGTGTTACGAAAATGACTAAAGCCGACTCTGTGTGTTCTGGATTATTCGATGATCGTTGAAGTAACCGCCCTCTTAATTCGAAGACTAGAACATTCTGGAAGCTTCTCGAAGGAATGACAAGACATATAAAAGCGACCATAGAAGAGACGGGAGTCAGTCTACAGTGAACACATTCGAGACCAGACCACCGAAGAAGCAGCATCGCCCTGGGAAAGCGGTGAATTCGACGGCAAGCGACTGAAACTGAAGACGACGAGGAGTGAAGAAGGACCTAGATGGGCTGAGAGATTATCCATCAGACACGTTCTTCATCGGTTCGCTAGTAAGGAGCAGTGCCCAACAGAGGACGGCACGGTGGGATGGAAGCGGATTGTCAGGTTCGAAGACGAATGATGCTCGTTGCAGACGACGAGAGTGAAGATGGATATTGGATCTCGATGTCGTAGTAATGGCCATTGCAGACGACGAGTGTGAAAATGGATGTTGGATCTCGAGGTCGGAGTGATGAGCATTGTTCAAGTTCGAACCAACCTGGGATGAAGCGAACAGACTTCCAGTCGACAGAAAATTCCACGGGCAGTCGTCAGATATGTTTACTTGATTTCAAAATTAATGCGACGCGACGCAGAGAGATGTACACTTGGGTCTTGAAATATAGACACAAGGAAGGGAACAGGTTCTAGTGCTGACCGCAGCACGAGAGTCCTAATCTAAGTGCGAGACTGGAGGTTTAGTAGGCTTATGCCCGGAAACCGAAAGAACAGAGGTGTTTTTAGTGGGTAGGTAATGTTGATATATATTTATATATATCAACTATTGAATCCCACACAGGCCGGGTTCGCAACCGGTATCGCTTTTGAAGTTGTCACCTTGAGAAAAAAAAGAAAAAAAAAACAGTGAACTACCGTGTTATAAAAGAAGAACGAAGCTTGTGTTGAAGTAGTGACAGTTATTGAAAGTGTGGTTATTGTCAGAATTACTGTTGTGCAAATAAATACTGTTTTGTTTATTAATTAAATTTAGTTAATTATTGGAAATCATCCTAGCGAACCCGAATTCGTAACAATATATATATATATATATATATATATATATATATATATATATATATATATATATATATGTATATATAATATATTATATATATATATACTATATATATATATATATATATATATATATATATTATATATATATATATATATATATATATATGTATATATATATATATATATATATATATATATATATATATATATATATATATATATATATATATATATGTATATATATATATATATATATGTATATATAAATATATATATATATATATATATATATATATATATATATATATATATATATATTATATATATATATATATATATATATATATATATATATTATATATATATATATTCAACGAATAATCGAGTTTTTATCTTCGTCGAATAAAAGAATCGAGGAAATTTTTAAAATGATGCTTATAATTAATAAGGTTTTAATTAATATAGTTTCAAGAAGTTTTTGGCAAAATTGCAAGAACTTGTGTTATAAAGAACGAAATCTATAGCACTTCTAGGCGAGCGGCGTACCCCAAAAAATAGCTCTCGTTAATGAAGAACCCCATAATTTTTTGGTAACCGACAAAATTTGGTACCAAAATGTTCGTTGCAAAAATCTGCACAACTTTTCTTGATAAAATTTTTCGATTGGAGTGGAGGAACATTGTGTTTTTTGAGAAATACTGTTTTTTTTTTTCAAAAGTAATACGCGCGCAGATTACGGTTCAACTCGCTGTCAATTTTTTCCACTTTCATATATTGAAATGAAACTTCTACGGTTTTATCGTGATATTAAGCACTTTCAAAAAATGTTTAGATTGATAATCAAAGTTGACCTTTTTTGATGTTACGTTACTATATATATTTATATATATATATATATATATATATATATATATATATATATATATATATATATATATATATATATATCTATATATATATATATCTATATATATATATATATATATATATATATATATATATATATATATATTAAAAATTAAATAGGTAATAAGAAAACAACTTGTCTAAAAACCACAAAATGAAAATAACTTTTTATTCGAATAGTTTCGCCTGTTACAGCATTATCAAGACTGAATACATGTATTTATAAATGGAAATTCATATAGAATAATATGGTTTCTTGTTGTGTGCCCAAATGTAGGGGCAACTACGAAAACGGGCCCAAAGTGTCAGTATTTTCATTCCCAAAAGATGCAGCATTAAGGAAAAAGTGGATTAATGCCATATAAAGGGAAGAATCTTTTATTCCAACAAAATACACTCGGGTAAGTTTAGTTTGTTTTGTAAATAGTCGGGTCCGACCGTAGGTAATCAAATGAAACATAATAGGGTTATTTGTGTCAGCTATTCGTGTGAGCATACACATTAAAAAGAACAAAAAAGTAGTAAATTATAGATAGTAAAATATTACTCAACCTTATATTAATATCTAATAATAAAACAGCAAAGTAAATTACTTAGTTAAAATGTAGGGATAAACAAAATATTTTTAACTTTTCTTTTTCATTTTAAGGTATGTGAACTTCACTTTAAGGAAAGTGATATTGAAAGGAATACGAAACATGTAATTGAGTCAACAGGAGAAATAATAGTATTGCCACTAACACGTATTCGTTTAGTAAAAGGTTAGTTTTATTGATACATTTTGGTATAACATGATTTTAAGTACACATGTATTTTCAGATGCAGTGCCATGTATACTGCCTAATTGTCCTGATTATTTGTCAAATCCGCATACTTCTCAAAGAGATTGTCCTCATTCTAAAAGACAAAAATTAGAATATGCATTACAAAGTGTTTTATCGGCACAGGCTTACCAAATTGAAAAGTCTTTCTCTACGTTTAATGAAGCATACAGTAAACTGTTAAAAGAGGAACTTAGTGAATCTTGGTTATTGGCAAAAAGCAAACATAATATATGTTTTTTCAATATTGAGGAAGCAGGCCACAAACTCAAATAAAGTATAGCGCTTTTATTTCTGAAAATCTTTTTTTGTCAGTAGAGCAAGGTGGCACAGCTGTTGAAAAAATTGTATGTCTGAACAAGAGACAAATTGACTTTCCCATTGCTGTAAGTGATGTTAATATGGTGGTAGAAATCCTTACGGACATTGAAGCTTATTTAATTTTGGAACCACAACATCGTTCTTTGGAAGACAATTTGAATTCTGTCATAGATATCTTAATGGTAGTAGCAGATCAAGAGCCTGAAAATAAAGATTCCATAATATTTTTAAAAGAACAAATGAATTTGCTTAAAGTTAATTCCAAATTTAGATTACAATATTACGATATTACAATTGATATTAATCTATATTAACATTAATCTATATTCATTATATTATTGTTTTGAGGGAAATGAAGAATTGAAATTATTCAATATGTTTCTGTTGCAAACTGTATTTTTGAATGAATCACATAAGAGTATCCTAAATTTTATTTCTCATTGTAAATATTGCATACCTACTATCTCGTCATAGAGTACTGTTACATATTGATCCGAAGACCAGCACTAGCTGATTCGGGATGTTTGTTTATTAACATTTGTTGTAACTATTTTGTATAGATGTACACTGTTTTAATTTATAAGTTTCTCACTTTGTCATATTGAACATGTTAATAAAATCATTTGAAATATAGCTGCGAGATAGTCTTATTTTGTAGCATTTTGTTTTCAATTTCACCTCATGCTAAAGTTTTGGAAAGTATAGGTGAATGTTTGTTTTTTTGTCTTTAAGGTGTAATCTTAAAGCATATTTTTGTAATTTCTTAGATACCTGGCAGGCTCCCAGTACCATGTATCTGTCCGACACAGGAAAACAGGAAAATCAAGCAGGCCTTTTAAGGAGCACAGCATTTCACATCACCTTTTATAAACTACAAATAGAATTTTTTAATGGTCATAATTGTCCTAAACACGATGAAGAATCTCTTTTAAAATTGCTCTTTAAACCAGCAACTACAATTTTGTTAAAAAATTATCTTAAAAAACATAATGATAAAACCAGTACAAAGACAATACCCCATTTAAAAAGAGTGAAATCACAAAACAAGTCAAATTAAACCCTTAAAAATTATTACAAACTGTATTTATTTATTGTTAACATGATCAAAAAAATTTAAATATTTACTATAACAAAATCTATAAATATTTCATTATAATGAATTTAAAAAACCGCTGACTACTTCATGCGCCATCTTGGATTTAGCTTCCCGGCCTTCTAGTGTAGGAGGTGTTGATCAGCGTTGCCGTTTGTAACATAATTATCGAATTGTAACATAATTTCTCCTCCAATTTGTCCTCAATCGATAATTGTACCATAATCGATAATTGTAACATAATTTTGACCTAGAGGTTTTTCGACTATAATATAAATAATTATGGAAAGTACCTGAAAATAATTACGAGATGTGTGATACTAAAAAAAAAAAAGGAATATTGTTTGGATTGTGTGTGCATATCATCGCTACCCAATCCTGAAATACAATATGTAATCTAAAAAAAAAAAGTCTTCTGATTTGTGGTTACAGATCAAAAAAAAAATTGTAACATAATTTTGAAGAAAAATCGATAATTCTAGCAACGCTGTACCATAATTCTCACTTGGCTCCAGTGTTGCCGTTTTGGCATTTTTAATGCTAAATCTAGCATTTTTTTGTCTCAGTTAGCATGTAAAATTTGAGTTTAGCATATTGCATGTTTTTAGCATTTTTTGGCCTCCCTCTACCTATAATAGAAAATTTTCAATCTGCTATGGATATTAGCACCTGAATGACTTTTCCTAAGGAAGAAATGCATATCAAGATAAAGTCTATTGGCATTTCTGAAACCTAACATAATTATCTAATAGGGGAATTCATCAATATTCGAAGAAACGATTTTTTTGTTTACGTTTTACGATTAGGGGAATCGCTCAGTTAGCACCCGAAGCGAGTTAGCTACGATTAAGACGATTTTCATTTTACGTTTATGCGTAAATAGGTAGTTGATGTTTTGTGATAGTAACGTTTAAGTGAGCACACCGCAATTTCAAGGGTCTATTGCCTATCAGAAATATGTAGGACAACATTTTCTGACAGTAGAAGTACGGACAACATGATGTTGCATTGAACAAAATGTTCCTACATTATATATTTTTTTGATTTTGCTTAAAATCAATTAATTATTGATCAAAATAAATATTAAATTTTTATAATTGTATTAAAAAATACTTTTAAACTGTTTGGCATTTTTTTTAGCATATCAATAAATTTATTTGGCATTTTTTAGCATTTTTCCCGACAGATTTTAGCATATTTGTCAAAAACGAAACGGCAACACTGCTTGGCTCTGTGGCAACGCTGACAAGCAGCGTTGGGAATGATAGTACAATTGTACTAAATCTTGTACATTTGCATTGCAAAAATACGTTAGTACAACAAACCGATAATTAGCTATATTTTAGTACATTTTGAAGGTCTCAAAGAACAGCGTTCGATTTTTCGATAGCTACTCTCTCAGTGGAGTGGGCAACAAACAATAATACGCTGGTTGCTGTGGTTGCCTATATATTCAAAAAAAAGAAAGGATTTTTTCACAGATAAATCTGATAAAAACCGAAATAGGCTGAATACAAGAACATGTGATGCTTTAATGCATTTAAAATGTTTGGTTGGCAGCTCTTATTGTGTCTAATTTTGTGCCTTCAGTTCTTTGCATGCACTGAATCTCAAAACCTTGATTGGATGATGAAAATGTTGTTACTATAATGTTCTTAATATATCCTAACAAGAGTTTATTTTTCAGTTGAGTTTTTATTATTTGTTATTTTTCTTGTTAGAAATATGTCTTCTTCTATTTATTTTTGTGCATCATAGTATTTTTATTATCTCATGGTTATCCATATTGAACTCAGAGTGAATCTTTTTATTTGTTATGTCTTCTGTTATTATTTCTGATTTTACTTTCGTATTTTATTTATTTATCTGTTAATAAAAATAATTTGTTCTCATAATTTTGTTTTAATTCAAACAGTTTAAAACAAGGTATTTCCAGAAAATTACAGCTCATAAAATTCAAACTTTTGAATCACCCGCCAAATATAGTACAATCTGGTACATTTTGTTTCGGCGATTTAGTACAAAGCCATAGACCGAAAATCCCAACGCTGCTGACAAGCATGTTAAAGTTAAAATACCTGTGCTCAGATAATTTAAATCAACAACTATTAAATACATGAAATAAATTGCAGTAAAGTAACAGAAAAATAAAACAAGAAGTGTGTTAATTACAAAATAAATTTTTCAAGTCACCTATAGTGATGTTATCTGTACGAAAAGAAACAACAAAACGGTGTTATGAAGTATGTGAGAGTGATACACGGTATAAGGCATTCAAAGCCAATACTTATTACTTCATAAATTTTCCAAAACCTTGCCTACAATATCAAAAAAAAATTATCAAATCATCAGGCAAAATACATATCAAAACATGTTCAAAATGTGATATATGGGTGAAAAAATGTGGTCGAAGTGACAGAGGTTTTCGAACGATTGATGTTGTTACTAAAGATACTTATATATGTTCACTACATTTTTCAAGGTGGGTGCGCGTTGGATACTGAATTTAACAAATTTTCAGATGTTCTTCAGAAAGCAATGGAAGCCTCATTTCCACTGGAAAAATGCTACCCTAAAAAATCTAAACATAAGCCCTGGCTAACGCCAGAATTGATCGATGAGGGTCAGTACCTTAGGGATATGTACAAACAGTATAAATACTCGAATCGATCTAAATGTTTTGACTCGTTATAAAATTGTAAAAAAGTTCCATGAGTCTAAAATTAAATTGTCTAGGCAACAGTACCACTGCGATTTGTTCTCAAGGTCAAATAATATGTCGAAAACGGCTTGGAACATAATAAAGGGTGAGAGTGGCTCTCTGGGACGTCAAAATCAACCCAAATACTTTGTGGATGAGGACGGAAATAAATTTTCTAACTTGCAGGAAGCAGCTGATAGTTTTAATTCTTTTTTTATTGACTCTGTGAACAAAATAAAAAGTGACTCATCCCAATACTTACAGAGACAATCTAAAGGTAAAATAATATCAAACTCGCTTTTTTTACAATTGTTTCAAGAACATGAAATGTATCAAATTATTTTATCAGTTAGCAAAAAAAACTCGGCTGGCGAAGACGGAATTCCTTGCTCACTTATTAGACACGTTGCTGACTACTTAGTACCACCATTGACATATCTTGTTAACCTATCATTTGAAATGGGCACATTTCCAAGCATACTTAAAAAATCTATAGTTGTTCCGATTCACAAAAAAGGGGAAAAAACCTTAATGTCTAATTATCGTGGGATATCACTTCTGTCTGTTTTTTCTAAAATTTTTGAAAGATGTTTTTTCTTGAGATTGGAGTCATTTTTACATAGGGAAAATTTCTTCAGTAAATATCAGTTTGGTTTTAGGAAGAATCGTTCAACGCAAGATGCTATTTTGTCTTTATATACTCATGTTCTTTCAAATTTTGAGCTAAATAACAAGTCGTTATGCCTCTTTTTTGATTTAAAAAGGGCCTTTGATGTAATAGATATTAACTTGATGCTTGAAGTTTTTTACAAAAGCGGAATGCGCGGTGTATCCTACGGGTGGATAGAGTCATTCATTACAGATAGAGAGCAGAAAACTAACTTAAAAAATGAATATTTATCGGTTAACTCAGGCTACTTACCAGTGACCAGTGGCGTACCCCAGGGCAGCATCTTGGGCCCGCTTTTATTTTTTATTTTTTTTTTTGATAGTGTCATGTATGAATTCCCATATCACTATGTCGGGGCGTTTGCGGATGATGCAAACGTTACGACATCTTATAGTGATCTTGATTTGTTGTCTAAAATGTCAACTGGTGCCGTGAATAGAATGATTAATTTTTGTCAAAATAATGGTCTCGTCTTAAATCAATCAAAAACCGAAATGATGTTATTTTCACTTGCAGATCTAAATAAAAGCTTACTTGTTAAGATGCATAATAGTTCAATTAAACAGAATACAGTCACGAAATATCTGGGCATTATTCTTGACGAGCATCTTTCATGGTCAAGTCAAGTTGATGCAGTTTTAAAGAAACTTTCCTTATCCACTTATGTATTATGGCAATTAAGAGAGTTGACGTTTCCCTATTACTGCTCTATTATTATGGCTACGTACAGTCATGCCTAACATATGGTATTATATGTTGGGGAAACTGCGCCAGGGCTGGCGAGGTCTTTAGAGCCCAAAAACGGGCAGTAAGAATAATTACATTTAAGTCGTATACATATTCGTGTAAACAATTATTTCCTGAATTAGGAATACTAACATTTCCTTCATTATTTATTTTTACATCAATAATGCATGTTAAAAAGAATATCACCAATTACCCAATTTCCAGAAACACTAGTCAGTATGAGTTAAGAGCAAATTTAAACTTGGAGATTCCTAAACACAAGCTCTCAAAAGTAGCCAATAGCCCTTTAGTTTTACCAATTAAATTTTATAACAAATTACCAACAGAAATAAAAAAGATTCAGAAATACACCTCTTTTAAAACTATCCTGAAAGATAACTTTATTAGGAACACGTTTTACTCTATTAACCAATTTATTAATTGCAGCGTCTCTGACCTTTTACCAAAGTTAAGGAAAGGATAAAAAAAATATATATATATATATATATATATATATATATATATATATATATATATATATATATATATATATATATGTACATGTTTAATAATTTTTAATAATGTGTACTGTATGTGATAATTTTGTGATTTTATTTTTTTACTTTTTGTTAAGATAGGTACTTTGTATTACACTACCTATATATTTTGTACATTTTGACATTATCCTATACTTATAAAAGTCCATGGAAATAAATGATTTGAAATTGAAATTTGAAATTGAAATTGAAATTGAAAATTTTCATGGAAAAAGTGGTCCAACTGAAGAAAATCCCAATCTTCTGAGCTATCGAGAATTTCAACAAATTGAATGATCAATTGAGGTATTGTTATTCAATGAGTAAGATTTTTATAGTTATAACATCTATCTTGTTTGTAGGTCCTGAAAGCAAGAACCAGTTTATTAAACAAATAGAAAACAGTTGATATGGAAGAAACAAATGGATCTCTACCAACAAAAATAAAGGACACTGTCATTATTAAGCAGGTAAAGTTTAAATGTAAAAGTCTATAGATTAAAATTAACTCTTTTCTATTATTATAGACATCAACGGTTCATGAAGAGGTTCACAGTTTTATTGATAAAAATTTGTGTTTCAATTGACAATTTCCAGATAATTCCTTATCTTCAGAGATGACTGTACTTGGAAGAAGTGAAATCAGTGAAGAAACCATCAAAACTACTGGAAGCAGAGAAAGTCAAACCGATTTCGTGAAAATATGTAATAAAATTATTCAGGTTAATCAACCGAAAAGTTCAGCCATGAAAAAATGTCTGAATTCTATAGCTTTACAAGATTTTTGAGTCCAGCTTGTGAAGACTTATAGTATTGGGTATTCAAAAATCTAAACAATCAATGCAATAGTTAATTTTGGTATCATTGAGATTGCACATGGGATATTTGATTGAAGATTTAGCTTACAATACTCCAAATGGCCGAGTTAGTTTTGTATCTGATGCTTATGAAGGATCAATAGCGGATCCTGAAATAATTAAACGATCGAAACTTTTTGCAACCTGGAGAAGTAGTACTTGACTTCTTCAAACGGTTTTATCATTGAATATGCATACCATGATGTCACAAATTATATTTATTTATGCATGTGTGGTTAACTTTCAAAATCCTGTAGTCTTTGACTGATAAATACAAAAGAATGTAATAATTGTGTAAATTGAAAAACAAAACAAATAGTTAATAGAAATTATCAAACATTTTCTGTACCAGAGGTATATAAAAGTTCCATTGAACTTATAAATATTTGTATATATAAATAAATGACAATAAAGTCATTTATTAACTCTATTAATGCATTTATACATATATCAACTTTGATAATTTTTGTTGTAATTGTATTGAAAATAAAAGCTTACTATTATCATCTATTTGTATTTTTTTGTTCTAGAAATTTTAATAGTTTTTTGAAGCATTTAATGCATAATTTGCTGGTACAGGGTAAGCTATCTTTTTCACTGACTCCAAATATTTAAGCTTAAATGTGCTATAATTTTCATTTGAGTGTTGATTATTATTCACATTTTCAGTATTACTTTCATAATCATCTTGATTTATACACGATGTTACTAAATAATGAAGAATACATCCATAATTAAAGTTTCTTGGCACATCATTTGCAGGAAATGGTTGCCAAACTTGCGGATAATTAATGGCTTGAGATGTTATGGTTCACATTTCTTTTCTTCAAAACGTCCAGCCATTTTCCTCTGTCAACAGGTACTTCATTTCGTATAGAATTCTTAACCCTGACAAAATTAATTTGTTAGTATAATATTTGAATTAATATAATATTGTTCTCATTGCTAACCTTTCAACCAGTTCACTTTTTTGCCTTTTTGAGAACGTCCGTGGCACTTAAGCCACCTTTTTAATAGATCACAATGATATGCTTCAACCGAATTGTGAAAAAGTACAGTACCATCAATAATTCATTTCAATGATCGATAGATTTTCGGAGATAATATAGCTAGCCCAGCCAATATGGTACAAAACAGTACGAAACTTTTAAATTCCCGCTCTTTCAACATGGCGGCTGCGCATGCGCTTGTCATATGATGAAAAGGTCTATTGTTCCAACTACGATACTGTAACCAGTAACACACGCACGACCGAACACAAGAAAAAGTTGAGTTTGAGCATGTAGTGTTTCAGTGATACCAACATTTTTAGAAATGGCTAATGACGGTGTACATAATAAACCCAAACAGAAATCACTTGTCCATTGAGCTGCGCTCTCTGGCGTTTTACATAAAAATCAAAAAGGCTTTCTAACAAGCACCGGTACACTGTGTTCTGTATTAGGAACTTTCCAACAAGAAAGCAACGTGTCACACTCATAGAAATCTTATTATATATATATCTGTACTCATGGAATTCGGAGGTTAACTGTCAATGCGATTAGTTGTTTGATTTTGCTTCTTGAATTTTTAATTATTGTTAATTACTAATTGGGTGTAAAAACATTTTAAATATAATAATTCCTATTGTTGTGTAAGTAAACATAAGGTAAGTCACTTTCCAAGATGATCTACTTTAAATTTTAAATAGTGTACACGTGTATAAAACTAACCTAAGAAGGGGCACATGGAGGCAACCTCGGGGGGAGCCAGGAGCTCCCCCATTATATTCACTCAACTCAGTCCCACTTCTCAAATAACTTATAGTAGACATTTCAGTCCAGATCATAAAATATTAGATTCTCCAGTCAACTTTTCAAAAGCTGACTTAGCCCTATTATCAAAAGAAATTAATCAACTCTCATCACAATTTCATGCAGATCCGGAAATTATAGAACAAGCTAACTATCTATCTCAATCAATCCAACAATTATCTAAAAATAATATATCCAACGCTTCCAATAAGAGTATAGGTAAATCAAATAAAATAGACTTTAGATATCCCCAGTTCAGTTTAGGTCCTTTTCTAGTAATCATTGAATCGTCAGATCAAAATTTAGGTAATATTCACCCTATGAATTTGGGGAAAAAACTTTTTTAAAGGTATCAAGGATATCAAAAATATCACAAAAAAAAGGTAAAAAGCGAATTACTATTGAGTTTATGTCTGCTAAATCTGCTAATCAATTCATATCACAAAATGGTATAGGTGACCCTGATCATGAAACTTACATTCCCTCTAGGCTTATTTCTTGTGAAGGCGTTATCAAAGATGTAGGTGATGATATTAGTGAGGAAGATGTTCTTCTAGCAGATTCTAAAGTTAAAATTTTAAATGCTAAAAGATTTAATAGGCGTACAATTATAGAAAATGAAGTTAAATATGTTCCCTCTAAAATCTTGGTATTAACTTCTGAAGGTAAAATGCTGCCAAATAAAATAGCCATTTGCGGCTGTATTCGAAATGTATCTCTTCATATAGGCCCGGTAAGTCAATGTTATAAATGCCTCCGATATGGTCATATGGAGGTAAACTGTAATGGAAAAAATAAATGTAGAAATTGCGCAGATAATCACGACGAAAATGAATGTAATAATTCTAACAATCCAGTTTGTTTTTATTGCGGAAATAACCATGCTAGCACCGATCGAACATGTCCAGAATTTCATCGTCAAAAGAAAATAAATGAAATAATAGCTACAGAAAATATATCATATTTTGAAGCAGCTAAATTAATGAAAAAATATTATATTTCCCCTATAGAACAACCGCAATCATATCCCCCATTAAACTAAAGAAAATCAACTAAAACACCAGAGGAACCAAGTCTGATTTCGGTAGCTAATAGACGTTTACTAATAGAGAAAACCAATACGTTCGCATCATATAACACTACTGCAAAAAAGAGACGAACACCACTTCCCAAAATAGTCGGATACGACAGAGAGGCTCATGAAAATCAGTTAATTCGAGAATCTTCGACGAGTTTTGACCCATCAATTATTTTACTCAATCACTCTCAAAGCCCAATCAATACATTTAACTTTAGCAATATTAAGAACAGTCTTGAACAAAATCCTATATCGATTAACGAATTTTTAGAATTAGTACAGTTTTTAGAATGCCTTAAGGGTCAATATAATTTGGAAAAACACATAAAAATGACATGCGAACCTTCTGAATCAAACAATAATTCGGAAGATTCTCATTAAATATCTCTGTTAATATACATACAGTACTTATTAATTTCGTAGATTTAAATTAACTATAAATTATGTTCAAACTAATTCATTGGAATATTAGATCCATTAAATCAGATATAATCAATTTAAAAATAAGAATTCATGAAAGTAATCCTGACATTATTTTCTTTTCAGAAACTATGCTTACTGAAACATTTCAATTTAAAATTCCAGGATATTACATTATAAGAAAAGACAGAACTAGACAAGGTGGTGGCATAGCCACCCTAATTAAAAATGATCTAAAATATAATGAAATTACGTTTGCTTTCTTTGAAACACCTCCTAATATTGAAATGCAAATTATAAAAATAGACAATATGTCCTTTGTTCACATTTATTGTTCTCCGAATGAAACCCTCTCTGAAGATATCTTAAACGAGACGTTTCTTAACCTTAATAACCCATTTATAATATGCGGTGATTTAAATGCCCAAAACCCTCTTTGGGGTTCAGGCATCAAAAACAGGAACGGACAAAATGTTGAAAACTTTTTACTTCATAACGAATGCATTATTATCAATGATAAAGCTCCTACAAGATTAACTCTCCCCAATACAAATATAAGTGCTCCTGACATTACAATTTCATCTCCAGACATAGCACTATCATTAGAGTGGAGCGTTATTCAAGATCCAGGTAATAGTGACCATCTACCGATTGAAATTATACATACTAATGGTACATCAATTTCACGTCTCCCGTCATATCTAAATCCCTTGAAAAGATATAATCTCAAATCAGCAAATTGGGATATATATATATATATATATATATATATATATATATATATATATATATATATATATATATATATATATATATATATATATATATATATATATATATATATATATATATATATATATATATATATATATATATATATATTATCAATCAAACTATGGATTCGAATGAACCTGAATCATTGGAAACATTTCAAAGAAATGATACAAAAAGCTGCAAATGAATCTTTTCAAAAACCCAAAGACAATAAGGGAAGAAACAAATACAAAATAGTATGGTGGGATGAAACTCTTCAAAAAGGTATAAAAGAAAGACAAAAAGCAGTCCGCATTTACTCAAATAATCCAACTCTACATAATTATCTATCAACTAAACGAATTCAAGCAATTACTAAAAGAAAGATCAAAGAAAAGAAAGGCATTCTCACAATTTTGTATCAATCTAAATTAAAAATCCTCGAAACTTATGTGGAAGGACATTAAGAGATTTAAATCCGGACGAAGCTTTCATACTGTGCCAAAAGCTACCATACCATGTGGGGAAGAAATTTTAGAAGATTTGTGTCCTCCTATCATTCCTCTAGAAGAACAAGCAATGGAAGTAAGTAACGCGGTTGAATTCCCTGAGATAATGCTTAATGAGTTACTCCTTATAATACACTCTAAAAAAAAAGATACGTGTCCAGGAGATGACAATGTCACTTATTTCATGATAAAACATCTCCCCCTTAGAGCCAAAATCAAATTATAACAACTTTTTAATCAATTATCTCATAATAAATCGACACCATCAACACTTAAAACCACGATTATAATCCCTATTTGTAAACCTGGCAAATCACCTAATTTGAGCAGTAGTTATAGACCAATAGCATTATCATCATGTATTTTAAAAATATTGCAATCCATAATTTCTACAAGAATAGAAACAATATATGAAAATAAATTCTCTAATAGTGATCTTCAATTTGGGTTCAGAAAAGGGAAATCTACTTACGATGCACTAGCATATCGCATATCATCTATCTATATAAATTTTGCAAGGAAAGAATCCATTATGGTAGTTTTCCTAGACATTAAATCCGCTCATGACAACGTAAATCTCCAAAATCTTACTGATATTTTATCATATGAGAAAATCTCCTCTTAATTAATTAACCTTCCCAAATCATTATTTCTAGAAAGGAATACTCTACTTCTAGATCCATATTCCCATAAGTTAATAGGTCCAAAGCAAGCAAATCAGGGTCTTCCCCAAGGTTCACCATTGAGTCCAATTCTCTTCAACATTTTTGTAAAAGATATAGCAAAAGAAATTGAAACAATAGGTATTAAAGTTATAAAATTTGCTGATGACACGGTCATCATGTCTTCAGCAGCCAATTTTCAATCTGCCTTAGCCAACATGAAAAAATCACTTGTCAAAACTGAACAATACTTCAGATCCAAAGGTCTACAAGTATCCCCTAGTAAATGTAATACTATCCATTTCCATCCCTATAAAAAATGAATTAATCTACCTCCGTTACAGATATATGAAACAAATATTCCATGGGTCGATCAGGTCAAATATTTGGGTATAATTATCCACAGAAATATAAAATAGAACGCTCAAATACAAAATATGAGTAACAGAGCTCTTCAAGGGATGAATATCATAAAAGCTCTTTCAAGAACTTGGTGGAAGGCCCCATCCAAAAACCCTTTTAAATATTTATAGAGCTATTATAAGATCACATCTGGATTATGGCAGTATTTTTATGGGAAAGTGTTCCAAAAATCTCCTATATACGCTTAACAAAATTCAATATGCAGCGATCAGATCAGCGATGGGGTTAATGAAATCCACCCCAATAAACATTTTGCTTGCAGAAAGCGGAGAATACCTCTAAATCACCGAAGATCACTGTTAGCGTCGAGATTCATAGCAAAATTGTCATCCCTTAATAATAATCCAATAATCAACAAAATCCGATCTCTAGCATACTGGAAACAACTAATATTCAGTAATAAGCCCCCTTCTTTAGTAGACTCATGGAAAAATTTTGAAATACCTACTAGATAAATTCAAAAAGGAAAATGTCCCTTTATTCTTCAGTTTTCCACTACCAACAATTTACTATTCCTTAAAATATAATAATTCCAATCTCGAAAAATCCATGTCTGATAACTCAATAATCTCTAACACATTTATTGAGAATAAATTTCCAAATTACTTTCTAATTTTTACAGATGCATCCAAAACTAAACAATCTACAGAGATAGGTGTATATAGTACACAAGGAAAATATCATTCAGAAAGAATCCCTGAATTTTTCTCAATATGCACTGCTGAATTACTAGCAATTCAAAAATCACTTGAGTTGATCAAACAAAACAAACTAAACAATTGTGTAATAATATCAGATTCCAAAAGTGCTTTAGTAAAATTATGTAGTAAAAACAAAAAAATATACAATGATGATTCAATACTTAATATTAAAAATGAAATAATACAAATGAATAAAGTTCCTTTGGGTTCCCAGTCATACTAACATAAAGGGTAACGAGAAAGCCGGTGAACTGGCGAAATTAGGAGCTTCATTAGCAACAGAGACAGAAATGCAGGGAAATCCAAGGGAGTTTTGGTATTATCTTAATAAAGAATCTTGGGTTAATTGGATAGCTGACTGGAGAGAAACATGTGAACACAAGGGGAGGATCTATTTTGACATGATGAAGGATCAGAAGCTTAATAAAAAGCCCTGGTTTAACCAATTCGATTTACCAAGGAAATATATAGCAACTATATGTCGAATAAGATCTTCCCTTTGTTTAACGCAGTTCACTTACATAGAATCGAAATTGTTAGTAATGATAAATGCAAATGTGGTGAGAGAGAGGATATTCCTCAAAATTATATTCCTTTCATGTGCTAATAACAAGTCAAATATCGAAAAACTACAATCTGACCTTATTAAAATTAAAGATGATAATCAACAACTGCCATTGAATATATATATCAAACTATTTCTAGCAATGATATAAAAACAATTAAAGTATTAATTTACTTTCTTTCAGTATCAAAAATAGAACTTTAAAATTACCCATAATTATTTATATGGTTTTTTATTTTGATTTCAATATATAATCAAAGTTATATCATATGAGTATATCAGCAATTTACTAACCAAAACTAATTTCCTTCTTAAAATCCTAAGTCTGAAATCCTAAAGTGTCGTCAATATATGTTACCCTAATATTGTGTATGTTTTATTAGTAACCTGGGATCCCTTAACCTCCGGTCAGTTCACAAAAAACATATAATATATATGTACACAGAAAATAAACGTAACAATAGTAACTGTGCAAGTGATAAAGTCAAAACCATCTGAGTATTGGAACTTCCAAGACCTGCAACCCTAGCAGACTCAGATGGCCACAAGAAGATAGTTGTCTAGATCGCCATAGTTGCCAAAGACAGTAAAGGAAAAGAAGATCTGTACTCATATATAGTATATATCTATGGTCACACTACAGAACACGGTGTAAGGGTGCTTGTTGGAAAGCCTTTCTGAATTTTATGTAAAACGCCAAAGAGCGCTGCCAATCAGCCATCGTCATTTCTAAACGCGATGCGATGGACAAGTGATTTCTGTTTGGGTTTATTACGAATTACGTACACCGTCATTAGCTATTTTTGTATCACGTTGAATAATGAAAACAGTAAGTGAAATATTAATATGATATAATACAATGATAATCATCGTATAAATTAATAATTAAATTTCTATAACTGGTGGTAGCACTGAAACCATAGAAATCTTAATATATATCTGTACTGAGTAAGTATATATAGTATATATCTATGGCTGAAACACTACTCCCTCCTTCTCAACTTTTTTTTGTGGGTGCATTCGCGTTGAGCGCTCACAAGCGCGCTATATCGTCGTTTTCTGTGGTCAGCATCACAGAAGTGGAGCTTGAAGCGCGTAAGCGCCCAAGGCTCCAACCATAGAAATCTTAATATATATCTGTACTCATATATAGTATATATCTATGGCTCCAACTCAACTTTTTTTTGTGTTCCTCCGTGTGTCACTGGGTGTATTCGCGTTGGGCGCTTACACGCTTTAAGCGCTCACGCTTAGAAGCACAGATTATTGGCGTTTGTGTTGGCCTACTAGCGCTTAGAGACGCTCACGCTTTGGCTTTGAGCATTAAAGGTGAATGTCAGATCTTATTTTACGCTTAGGTAGGCAAAAGCCCGACAGTTCACGCAAATACACTGTGCTTTAACATTACCCTACAAATTTATTAATTATCGACAACAAAAGTTAGGTTAGCTTACGCTTAGTGTCAAGCGTTTGTGAGCGCGAGCCGACCACAGAGAACGAAGCTTATAATCGTGTAAGCGCCCAACGCGAATGCACCCACTGTGTCGTAGTTGGAACAAGAAGCGATGAACACCGTGTAACACAGTGTCGCTCTGTGTCGTAGTTGAAAAGTTCTTATTATTACGAGTTGCACGGTGCTTCTTTGTTGGAAATCTCCTACACTTTTTACGCACAGATTAAAAATTCACAGGCAGCTGTGCTTTAGCAATAAATTTTTATGACATTTAAAAACGTCAAACTCATTCATGTTTTCTTCATGTGTTGGGCACGCTGATAATCATGGAATCAAACAACAGTACTGTTCTGAATGGAACTTCATCATCTGAGGCCGCTGGCGTGGGATTCGATTATTCACAAATTGCAGCATTACTATAGATAATAATTATTATAATAAATTATAAATATAAGAAAAACTATAGTGTGCAACACTTGCGTGAAGACTTTTTTAAACTCTCGTAACCGCTCCACTCGTTTCGCAAACTCCACGCTTTTGTAAAAAAGTCTACTTCATGCACTTGATACACAATATAATATTATTCACTTTTCTACATAAACACAGAACTGAGCAAATTTATTCACAGATTCCCGCCAATTTGTTGTCAAAATGTACAAAAATGCCAGTCCACTGCGCATGCTCTAAAAAGCAGACTACAAGTACATTCACTACATTTTTGTGTCCTCTACGTCTTTAATGTTTTGGTTTTCCTATGACAATATTTAAAGCTATTAGGATCTATATTGTGTGCTATGGGATGTAAATCTCAATTTCATGATATTAAGATATTTTATTTTATATAAACAACTTGCAAAGTTTAATTTGGCTGATTGAGTAACGGTGTGCAGTTTTAAAGTTTATTTATGTTAATTTATCCTATATAGTTTTATGTGGAATATTCGAATATCAAAAGAGACTTAACTACCTACATAGTGTTTGCATAATTTTCATAACAGATATGAGTCTGTGCAGGACATGTTTCGACATCTGCGAAACGGATTATTCCTGTGTGATTGAAAAAGAGTTGAGAAATATGTTGATATTTTGTATTCCTGAATTGGTGAGTGCTTCCTATCACTTTCAAGCTTTCCTACAATAAATTTTTACTTTTTAGGATTTGGATATCACTGAAAACCCTGTGCTCTGTCAACAATGTCAGACAACTTTGATTAGCGTAAATGAGTTTAAAAAGAAATGTCTGCATACACAACAAAAAATATTGATTTTCAAAAATCAGGCAGTTAAATGTATTCCCACTCCTGTTAAACTTGTTCCGGTTCTTCCAAAAGTTGTTGAAAAAGTGTCTCCTTTCAAGTTGAAATTCAAAAATATTCGTCCTAACACATCAGGGACTGACAATAACAATAGCAAAAATCAAAATGTTGATCTTATTAAAAAGAGCTATCAAGAGTATCAAATAGCACCTGCAGTGAAGGATGAAAGAATAAAAGCATCACCTCGATTTGTAACTGATCCAGAAGATAATGATCAGGAAGATTTTCTCAGTTTACTTGATGATTCAGACAATGTTAGCAATCCCAAAATGGGTGGATTAAGTAATTTGAATAAAACTGATGTTATAAAGTGAGTGAAACTAAATAATTTTAATTGCACTATGAATGTTGTATAAAATATTTTTAGGCCAAGCTACAGAGATTTTTTCATGTAAAAAGTGTTAGAAGAAAACCAGCTGCGCCATTGTTTGTAAAATAGTTCCATATGATATAGTGATATGTTTTTCACTCGATTTTATTATTTATGACTTTGTTATTAACAATTTTATGCTAAAACTCGCGTTTTTTTAGTTTTTTGGTTTTAAATTCGAAACTGTCGGAGTAATCGTGATGGTGTCGATAGACTAATTATAGAAAATGAGAGGTCGGACGACTCCATCAGACCCTTAGTTTAAGAGAAAATCGAGAAAAACCGGCTAAAATGCAGTTTTCTTAAAAATTCATCTCTGTTGTTTTTTGAATTGTATCGTAGATCCTCAGTCAGTATTAGTTATTAATATAAACTTTGTTTATGCGAAGAGCAGGAACTGTCCGATGCATTGTTTTTGATTTGTGGCCATTTGTATATTTTACTATGCAATTTTCCAGCAGACCTGAATGCGACAGGTATGGTCCGATTTCAATTTACAAAAAAGATTTTGAGAGTAGAGTTCTCATAGTTCAAAACGTTCATCTTGGTTTCACATGAAAACGCTGAGAAATATGTTTAAAATGAAGTTGAACATGACGAAAAACGGCCGAACGCATGAGAGTAGTTGAAGAGTGGGGGTAGAGCAGCAGGTAAGGAGAACGAAAGTGTCGGCATTTTGAACATGACAGTAATTTCTCGGCCGTTTTTCGTCATGTTCAACATCATTTTAAACATACTTCTCAGCATTTTCATGTAAAACCAAGATGAACGTTTTGAACTATGAGAATTCTACTTTCAAAATCTTTTTTGTAAATTGAAATCAGACCATACCTGTCGCATTCAGGTCTGCTGGAAAATTGCATAGTAAAATATAAAAATGGCCACAGATCAAAAACTATGAATCGGACAGTTCCTGCTCTTCGCATAATAGTATATTATTCAACGAGCGTTAATGTAGGTCATAACTCACGCAGATGAAGTTTGCAGCACGAGCTGCAAGCGAGTGCTGTAATTCATCAGGTGAGTTATGACCATTACCGCAAGTTGAATACTATACTTTATCTGCAACTATAACAATAAATACTAAGATACAAGTACAAATTCACAATAATTAGGTAGTATTAACTTCATTTGAAAACGTCAGAATTATTCAAGTGACATTAGCAGATGAGTGACGGTCGATCTTACTTGGGATCTTAGTAGACTATATAGTGAGTTATAGCAGTGAGTTATTATTACTCACGCTGCTTGGTAATAGATACTATTAATTGCTAAAACGCAGTTGAATAATGAATATATTATTCAATAGGAGTAGATAAACAAAGTTTATATTAATAACTAATACTTACTGACCGTAGGATCTACGATACAACTCAAAAAACAACCGAGTTATGAATTTTTGAAAAAACTGCATTTTGGCTGGTTTTTTTCGATTTTCTCTTCAACTAAGGGTCTGATGGAGTCGTCCGACCTCTCATTTTCTTCTTCTTTTTATTTTCTATAATTAGTCTATTGACACCATCACGATTACTCTGATAGTTTCAAATTTAAAACCAAAAAACTAAAAAAAACGCGATTTTTAGCATTAAATTGTTAATAATAAAGTCAAGTGAAAAACATATCACTATATCATATGGAACTATTTTACAATCAATGGCGGAGCTGGTTTTCTTCTAACCCTTTTTACAAAAAATGCTCACTCTCAATCTCTGTAGCTTGGCCTATTTAATCAAAAAGTGAATTGATGATATGATTGCTTTGTGGAATGAACCCTGTTTTCTATATCTTGAAATATAAATATAAATTAATTCTCATATTGGGATAGTATATATTTTGTTCAATTTTCACTAGTGCATTTTTTTGAAATACCATTCATCACAATAAACTATTTCTTTATTTAAAAATAAAAAGTCATTACATTTTTTCAAAATTTTAACTGCACAAGTAAATTTTATATTTACATCATTATAATTACGCAGTTATTGAAGGTTACAAATTATCTATGCATTTCAGAAATAAACCAGGCACAAGCAGAGGATTTGATTGCAAATTGTGCAAGAAATCCTACAAAAATAAATATCATTTGAAAACTCATAAGATGATTTCTGTGGAACACCGAGCTAATATGGCTAAATTGTCTGTCGATCAAACTACTGGGCAACGATATAAATGTGACAGTTGTTCTTTCTCAACAAAATATAAAATCGGGTTGAATAAGCACTACCCAAATTGCCCGAATAAGAAAACTATCAGCAACTCTCCTAGAGATTCTAATGTTACCAAAAATGCAAGTAGTTCTTTGAGATGTAAAATTTGTTCATACATGGCTTTCAATAATGCAGTCCTCGCACGCCACATGAGCAGGACACACAACTTAGCATGGGCTACCCACAAATGCAATCGCTGTACTTACCATACAACAACCAATCAAAAATTACGTGAACATAATGCTAGAGTGCACAACATTAAAAAGAATAGTGTAAAATCAAATAGCAAAGTTTTAAATGAGAAAAAGGTGAAGATTTACACCTGTAGTTACAGTAGCTGTGGTAAGGGATTTATGACCAGGAAAGGTTGGATATATCACGAGAAGATATATCACGAGAAGAATCATTTACCTGAGAGAAGGGAATGTCCTATTTGTAAAAAGCAATTTGAAAATTCTAGAGGTTTTCAACGTCACGTAGATAGTCACATTGGAAGTGCAGGTGAGATTGAGTGACTTTTTTGAGCAACACAATGTTAACTGAAAGTTATGATGGAAAATGATGAAACACTTGGGAACTACCAGAACATGATCGTAAATGTATTTTGTTCATATCACTTCTCCAAAAAATATCTTTTTTTCTGTAAATAAAATTAGTTAATAAACTTTAAGAGGTAAAACTGCTATGACGATTCATGTATATATTCATATATATACAGGGTGTTCGGTACATGAACCATCAAAATTTGTTGGGATAATATTGGGTTCATTTGCTACCCTTGCACTATGGGTCCTCAGACTCACGGTGAAGGAGATATATTTTTTGAATTTATTTTCTCAAATTACTCTATTAAGTTTTTAATTAGGGCTGTGAGAGAACCATTTTTTCAAAAAGTAATGTGCAATGTATGCATGTTCAAATAGTTAATAGTTTTTATTCCAACTGACAGTACCAAAGAGACTTACGAGGATTTTTATTCCACGAAATTAGTGATTTTGTGAACATAAATCAAATTTCAAATTCAATCTTGAAAAATTAACAATAATTGAGAATTTCATTTTCATTTGAAAACAGGTGTACTACACATTGATGAAAAACAACTTTTCTGCTTCAAATTATGGTTATTCTGTCAGAAGGACGAAAATTGTTCGGACTTAGTGTGAAAAACAATTTTATTTTTATGATCGTTTATTTGAATAAAAGTTAAACTACTCTTCATAATTTAATACTTAACTGTTCTCTTATTATAAATTTTGTTCGAACTGTTCCTAATGCACGCCCGACATCTCTTTCTTGCTTCAACCGTTACGGTAGCTAGTTATTTGTTGAAGCAGAAATACTTTCCATTTCTTTCGAATAAAATGTGTAACTATAGAGCAGTTAGTTATTGTTAGTAGTTTGTTCAACGCTCATAAAATCATATTTTGTTCGAAAAAAAAAAGAAAAATGTTTCTCCTCAGAAATAACTAGCTACCGTAATTGTTGGAGTAAGAAAAAGGTGTCGGGCGTGCATTAGGAACCGGTAAGAACAGTTTGAACAAAATTTGTTACTAGAGAGTATTTAGGTATTAAATTATTGTTAATAGTTTAACTTTTGTTATATATATATATATATATATATATATATATATATATATATATATATATATATATATATATATATATATATATATATATATATATATATATATATATATATATATATATATATATATATATATATATATGCACATGAATGGTCATAATTTACCTTGAGTTTACTAATTAATTCTATTTACAGAATATTATATATATATATATATATATATATATATATATATATATATAAGAATATACTACATGATAGTAGTTTCGCTTGCGATAGTGGCGCCATTGGGCGGTAAGGCTAAGTACTTCTCGGCCCGCTCTCGTGTATATACACGAGGAGGTTATCGCCGCTACGGAGGCCTACTTTGCAGACCTACAGAAAACGTATTTTTCAGATAGGTTAAAGAAGTCGGGGCATCGCTGGGTCAAGTGTATCGAGCTAAAAGGTGACTATGTTGAGAAATAAATCGGCACTTTTCCAAAATTCTCGTTTTTCATTTGTAGGCTAAGTACTTATCGGACCGCCCTCGTATATATATATATATATATATATATATATATATATATATATATATAATATATATATATATATATATATATTTATATATTAATATATCTAAATATATATATATTTATATATATATATATATATATATATATATATATATATATATATATATATATTATATATATATATATATATATATATATATATATATATATATATAATATATATATATATATATATATATATTATATATTTATATATACTATAAAACTTATATTTCCGCAAGGTGTAAAACTAAATTTATTCAAATATCATCTACAGAAGAAGCCTCTAGAAAACCTCTGCAAGGAAGTGTCCAGAAAACTTCCCCAAAAAAAAGATTATCCAAAGAGATAACAGACACCACAAATGACTTAGTAATGGGTCCTAAGAATATTCCAGATGAAGCCAACCAAATGTCAGGTAAATTTACTTCAATTCTCATGAAGTAAGAAGTAGTGAATAGTCTAATTTCTGAGTAATGTAAATTAATTTAAAAAATTTGGGTTTTACTCAAGTTCTATATTACAGCTAAATCATCTTCAAAGATAACTAGAATTATTTTTATATAATGATATAATTTATATGTGTAGGACTTCAAGAAATTATTGAAAATAGTCAAGCAAAGAATCAAAAAGAAAATGAGGATGATATGAATAAACATAATGCATCACAAATTGAAAAATGCTATAAAAATGAGAGACCAAGGTCCGAAGGTAGGTGAAGAAGTTATTAGAATAATATTGTTATTTTAAGTAGGTAATGCTGAAGGTGTGACAACAATTATTGTACTAAAATTGTGAATGTAATGAAGATTTTTCACAAACAGCTATCTTGTTCATATTTTGTCTACAATGTAGTTTAGTTGAAATTGATTTTTCCAAAATTACTACAATAAAATTCGAAACTTGATTGCGCATACCTTTACCATTAGAAGGTTTACTGGTGGCTGAATACCTCATTTTTGTTTCTCTAGAAATGAAGGCTCGTTAATATACAATAATATGTACCGGCACTCCAATATTCAATTCCTGTTTGACGTCCAGTTAATATGGAATTTTTTTTTTGGTTGTTCAATCTGTTTTAGTGTACCCACCATCCCCATATTGCCTCTGTTCAGCTTATTCCTGTAACAGCCTTATATTTAGTTCTGCTCTGATGTTCTAATTCCTAAATCTGTCCATCCTTGTCACTCCCTTAACTCATCTCAGGTATTTCATTTCTGCGGTCTTTATCAATTCATGTATATTCGACCTTAACATTCCTGGTGTTTTGCAGGATCTTCGTTATTTTACTTTCTCTAGCCAATTCTCCAATTATTGAATTTCTTTTCTTGTATAAACCAATTCTCCTCGCCTCATCTATATCATCCCGTTCAATTTAAACTGGGAGAACTGAACTAACAGGCAAGTTGGCCAAACAATAATTGCCTACCCTAAACAATCGTTCTGCGCACGTGGCTTAGCGCCATACCGATTTAGCAGTCGGCCATGCATACATCTTCAAGAAACCGAAGAAACTATCGACCGATAGAAAGTCTGTTCTCTGCAAGTCCCTTATGCAGGAGAAAAATTTTGTTGAAAAGCACCTGTTTCCAGTATAACGCGAATTTTCCTATAGAAAAAATAAAAGTTACATGTCTTCAATATATTTTAAATGATTTCAGTTCAATTTTATGGCGAAATATCGGATGACGAAAATAATAGCCAGATGGCACCTGAAGTCAAAAGTCATGTGAACATAGATACAGTATTTCCAAGAAACGAATTTGAAGAAGAGGATCAGGGCATGGGTATACTTTCTCAAGAAACAATTATTCTTGATCAGGATGAGCAATAAAGACAGGTTTACATGTATCTGGCAATGGACTGTATTCTGAAGTGTGTTAGTTAATCTTAAGACTGATTAAATTCTGGAAATAATCACATTACTTCAGATTTATAGTATGTAAAATATAATAATTGTCTTAATTGGTTGTTTTGAAATGAATTTGAACGAGAAAAGTAATTTGATAATTGAAAATTATTCAATAATAAAAAAGCTATTTTTGATCTTCTATTGTCAAACATATTCCTTAGATTTTTAAAACTGACGATAGAAGGTAGCTCTTTGAAATTATTTCCTGAATCGTAAAATGTTTGTTATAAAAAGAAATCAATGAGTTTAATTCATCAACTATTTTGAGTTGTTTGAATTTGCCTTCAAATAGTTATAATATAAATGCATTTTCTATTTCAACAATTTTCAATGGATTAGAATTGCTTATATCATGATATATATATATATATATATATATATTAGTATATATACATATAATATATATATATATATATATATATATATATATATATATATATATATATATATATATATATATATATATATATATATATATATATATATATATATATATATATATATATACATATATATATATACATATATATATATATATATATATATATATATATATATATATATATATATATATATATATATATATATATATATATATATATATATATATATATATATATATATATATATATATATATTCAAATGGAACACCCTATATATTTTTACATGTTTTAATTCTGAGGCTTCAAATACATACATTCCATCTATCAATTTTTTTTCATATTTCGTAAGCAGGGTCGGTCTCAGGAGCAAAGGGAACTAATAAGAATAAGATTTTCAATAATTACTTCGCTATTTAGAAATTGAGAAAACTAATGTGTGAATCATTTTGAAGGAATTTGAAGGAGCTTTTTGATATACGGGGTGGCCCATGTATGTTTTTATTAAAAAACTGAGTTGGTTCGAAAAAAAATTTAATCGTTAACAAACTTCTCGAAAATGAATTTTTTGAAAAATTATTACTTTGGGCGATATTTTAAATCAATTATCTATGATTTAGACTTTAGACGACGTCGCAGCCATCTACGATAAAAAAAACAAAATTGAAACGGCGCTAGAATTGACATTTGACAGATGGAATGTATGTATTTGAAGCCTCTGAATTAAAATATATAGGATGTTCCTTTTTAATTTTTATATCGTTTTCTGTGAAACCGGAAGTCGGCCATATTGATTTTGTATGTGAAAAAATTCAAAATTATGTCTGAGATGAACCACCCAAATTTCAATAAAATTAAAAAGTTATAGGGGTGGCCCATCGCTCATTTACACCCGGTATATATATATATATATATATATATATATATATATATATATATATATATATATATATATATATATATATATATATTTGGTCTAATATGAAGTTTTGAAATAATATTTATACTGGAAGTAGAGCATACATTCCTCATTTCAAATGACAACCCCATTTTTTATTGTATATTTGGATTCTATGTGACAAAGTAAAGTTAATTTATTCATATAAGCAATTTTTCAACAAAGATTCCAAAATCGGCCAACACTTAGTGTAAGTATGTTAGTTTCTGTGAATGGTTCAACATTAGAAGGTACTTCTCAAAAAATTTCATTTGAAACGAATATAAATTTTACAAAAATGCTCGATATGATGGACAGAATTTCCTGTAGTGGTAAGATAAAAATGAAAAGCACATATTTTCAAGAAAGTTGGTCCTTCAATTGTTTCTGTGGGATTAAGAACTCTGGAGTTATAATTGTTAAATTTCATGATGAGAATTCAAATAGTAAATATTTGATGAACTTATTTATCGTGAATTCACTTTTCAGCTGAAAGATACAGAAATTGAATCACTTATGAATGTACCCCAAATCGAGTAAAAGATACAGAAATTGAATCACTTATGAATGTACCCCAAATCAAGTAAACCATTTATTTTATCAACACTATGGTATGTGTATTGGCACCAGCTCACAATGGTATAAATAGTTTATGAATTTCCAACCTATTCATTTGAGGACCAGTTTATTCAAACTATGGCCTACATTTGTGGCCGCCACGCTTCCCAGATCCAGTACTACTCGTTTTCTTTTGGAAAACCATTGCATTAAAATAAGATTTCCAGGAATGAGAGTTTTTATTGCAATCTCATTCACTCACTCTGAATATGATTGAAAATGCTACTCGATCCGCAATTTTGAAACATTCCTCTAAACCTTAGAGGAACGTAAGGGAATTGGAAGGCCGTGGTTTCGAAATCTTCCAAACTATTGAAGGTAGCACAAAACAAATAATCTAGCCGTTGTTTTTCACACATAATTCAAAGATAATATAAAAAAATGTGGGTTGCCATTTAAAATTAGTGTGATAGTGTATACTCCACTGCCGGTATAACCGAAAATAGAATTTGTAAATATTTTCAAATCACCATATCAAAATTATTTTATCTTTTTTAATAATCTGTATATAGGTGACCTCATATGTGAAAAAACTCTATATATAAATATAATATATATATATATATATATATATATATCTCAAATAACTACAATATTGTGTTGGCTTTATGCATTTAAGATTATAACATCTCAATTTTTTACTGTTTTTTTATATATTTTATAATATTTTATGTTTTGTCTTCTTTTTTGAAAGTCCATGTTTTCAAAAATGATAGTTCTTATCTTATGTAAAAATTTGACAAAAGTTTTGCCAAATATTAGCAATTTATAACTTAGGGATATTCTCTCGTGATTGATTGAGCCATATTATTATTTTTCATTAATGTTAAACTATCATACCTTATTTGTGTTTACTTGGAAGTGAAGTTAATTGATTTATTGAAATATACTCTATTATTTCTTATACTTATACATACTATCATAATTTCCAATTACTTCAGAATATATCCTTTTTATATGATAATCTTTATTATTGTTGATCGACCTTTCCCTGAACTCTTGAGAATTAAACACTTGGCAGAATTTCAGGATATAATAACAAACTTTATAATTGTTTCAGATTGCTGTGGACAATGGGCTAGCAAAGTGAAACAATTGTTAAAGTACATTTGTTTTTATATCGTGAAATATTTCCAAGCGTTTAATTTGAAAAAATTCTTGAATAAATAATATAATTAAAATTCGGATGTGTGCTTGGATGGTTCTTAGCTAAAGTTAGACTCTGTAGATAGCGATGGTTCCATTAGTAAAACGTAAATCAGAAGGTTACAGAGCTAAAACATCCAAAATTTTTAACAGATCATACGTATTTATTTAAAAAAGTTGCTATGATAATAATTGGAATAAGTGGAGTATGCAGAAGAAAGGAACTGACAAATATGCTTGTTGAAATTGTGATAGATGAAGGATCCGTTTTTAGAATATCTTTAACGAATACAAAAACGAAGGTAATGCGGGAATTTTTTGTAACAACTGGAAATATTCCAGGATTGAATATAGTAGAGCTTGTCAGACAATATGTGAGAATACGACCTTGCAACAAAAATCATCGACGTTTTTTTTTGTTAATTATAAAAATAAGAAATGCTCGCAACAACCAGCTGGAATTAACACCTTTGGTAAAATGCCAGAAGTTATTGCCACTTTCAGCTGGTTTTCACGTTGAAAACCTGCTTATTAAAATGGGTATGATTAGCATATTTGAGCCTAGGACCAAGATAGTTTTTCGTTTCATGACTTTTTATGATGCTTGGCACCAAAAATTCAATTTCATATATATCACTCTCTCTCTCTAATATATGTATATATATATATATATATATATATATATATATATATATATATAATATATATATATATATATATATATATATATATATATATATCATATATATATATATATATATATATATATATATATATATATATATATATATATATATATATATATATATATTATATATATATATATATATATATATATATATATATATATATATATATATATATATATATATATATATATATATATTATGACGGAGGTTTTCACGGATCGGTTCATAAGTGTTGGTAGTTTTTCGGGAATTCGTCCGTGTTCTTGATTGATTCCTGAAAAACTACCAACACACACACACACACATATATATATATATATATATATATATATATATATATAGGGTCTTTCTTTTAATGGGACAATGAGCCTTATATGGAAAAGTAAAAAAGATACGCTTATAAAAATTTACACACGAAGGTTCTCAATTATGAGCTATTTTTTTAAAATAGTGACAATTTTCTACCACTTCCAGTTATACCGGAAGTAGCTACCAACTTCGTTATTTTAAATGGCAACCTCTATTTTTTCATTCCACATTTGGATTCCTTTTTGAAAATTAATGTCAGTTCATCAAACAATATCTATGGCCTTCTTTGACCGTTTTGGAGATATTTGCATTTAAAATTTTTTTTTGACATTTCAAGGTGACGCTTTATAACTCAGTGCCTATCAGACATAATACATAGAAATTTCGGGGGAACCTATAAAACAAGCTGGTTATTCTAAAATTAATAAACATTTCTCACAGCGTCTTCACAAATTATAAACATTTTTTTCCAGTTTTTTCGAAAAAACTAATTTTTTTAATTTCAGATATTAATTGTAGACAAAATTTCATTTCGATTAATGTAGCATTGTTCTATACCTAAAATTGATAGTTTTCAATTGTCATTTACATTTTTCTTAAAAAATAATTTTTTTATACAAATCATGATTGCCAGGAACAAAAAAAATAGTGTAGCAATGGAAATTACAACTCAACTGTCAATGCACAAATAAATTTAAAAAAACCTGGCATAATATTTTGGGATGCCTTCAGCCCCTTTTAAATTTTCATCATAAATGACGTAGCAAATAACTTGGTCGTCTTTCAAAGCACATAAGACATTGAAATTCCACACATCGTGAAATTTTTTTTCTCTTACTACATAATGGATTTTTATTGCCCAATAATGACTTTTATGCCTGTTGAATATCCCATGTTTCATGAATTTTGCCTCATCGCTCCATAGAATATTTGCCAAAAAATTAGCATCTTCTTGACATTTTAATCAGCATAATTCCACAGATTGGTGGATCTTGGGGATTTCAACGGTGTACAAGTTGAAAACAAAAAGCTTTATACTTATGCTTTTTCAAAATTCTATAAATTGATGAACACGATATCTTTTACGGTATTATTTCCGACTCTTTTAGTAGTGAAGCTTCCCGAAGTTTGGCAATTTTTCAACGCGGCATTCAAATATTTCTTGTTGGGAAACGCATATTGAATATATCTAAAGTGCGATTTACGTTCTTATGGCATTCTCCATAATTTATTATTAGGTTCAAATAATCTTCGTTAGAAAAATTAGCCATAATCGAAAACTCAACAGAATGCTAACGCTTGGTTCGACAGGTATTATTACTTATTTGTCATGTCCAGGACAATCATGATTTATATCCAAATATAACTTTAAAGAAAATATCTTGAAAACTATCAATTTTAGGTATAGGACAATACCATATCAATCGAAATGAAATATTGTCTACAATTAATATCTGAAGTAAAAAAAGGGGTATTCTATTTAAAAAAACCTAGTTTTCTTGAAAAAACTGAAAAAATGTTTTTAATTTGTGAAGACCGCGTAAACAATTATTAAATGATTATTTATATATTTTAGAATAACCAGCATTCTTTATAGGTTCCCTCAAAATTTCATTGTTTTATGTCTAATAGTCACTGAGATAAAAAGCGCCAAAGTGCCACCCTTTAATGTCAGAAATTTTTTTTTTGTAAGTGGCTCTTGCTAAAACCAACTTTTGCTGCTCTTTTTCGTAAACTTAACTTCGTATTTTCCCGTACTGAATGCATAGCTAGGCCAGAAGCTGCATCATCGTTCTCAGAGTACGTGTTTTTCGATTTCAGACAGATCCTGTCTCATCGAATTTCTTTATCAATTTTTTTAATCTATTCCTAGTAACTGGTACAATAGGATATTTTTCATTAAATAAATGAATTGCGTACTTATACGAAACAGCTCCAATTCTGTATTTTCGGGAGTGCAATCGAGACCACAGCACTTAGGCCCCATTGCACCTAGGGGGATTTCCCTCAAGGCGGCTAAGATTGGCCACCTTTCACCCAGAATGGATTCTCGGATTGACAAGACAGCGGAGCATTCACAGAGAACATGTTGTACTGTCTCGTCTTCCTGTTCACAGCATCTGCAGAGAGGTGTGTCGCTTAATCCCATATTAAATAAGGGCTCTCGAAGTTGGCAGTCCCGTTAAAATTTCCACGACATTGCGTAGTTTTCGTCTGTGCATCGCCAGGTAGATCATTGCTGCATCTTTATTGGAGTAATTTAAAAGTTCCCTGGCAAGTCTGCAGGTAGTTGTTTCATCCCATAGATATTTGAATTTTTGATGGGTGTTCTCTTTCATCATTTGTGACTTTGCTGTCAGCAGTAGTAGGATGGAACCAGAAACCGAATATGTTCAGGACGGCTGCTTTCCTAGCCAATTCGTCAGCTTTTTTGTTGCCATTGCATCTCGAATGGCCTTTGACCCAGCACGCCATAATATGATTTGCATGGGCTGCACCCGCAAGTGCTTTATGACATTCCCATAGTGGCTGTGAAATTATTTTATGATTCTTTAGGGCCAATAACTATTGTCTACTATCTGTGTAGATTTTAATGGTTTTGTTCGTTATGTTCCTACGAGCAATCTCGTACGCGGCTATGGTTATGCCCTTTAGCTCTGTCTGAACTATGTTGGCACATTTGTCCATGGTCCACTTAAGTTGAAATCGCAGGTGTCTCGAATATATTCCACAGTCTACTCCTTTTTCTTGCTTTGATCCGTCCGTGAAAATATTGATCGTTCCTTCATCGGAGGTCTCATTTCCACTGTTTGTGTGTATTGAGTAGGGTTTATCAAAAACAAATCTGTCTGCATTTGCCTGTAGCAGAGGCATCGTGTTGGTAGCCTCGAGCCACAGGCGACGTCTAGTCGCCCCACATCCTACTTATGGCTTTATACCAATAGTCTCAAGGCGTATCATGGTTGCCAAGGCCACTTCTTGTAGATAAATATCCAAATGTGGCAGGCATAGCATCACCTCTATTGCCCTAGTTGGTGTTGTTCGCATAGCTCCGGTCCCAATCAGACCTTTGTATCTGCCCAAGTTTGAGCTTTGCTGTTGCTTGTTGGCTTTTAGGCCACCAGACGACGGCTCCATAGGCTATCATCGGTCTCACGATGGCAGTATATACCCACATGACTACCCTGGGTTTCAGTCCCCAGGTTTTCCCCATGATCCTGCGGCACTGCCCGTAGGAGATGTGTGCCTTTTGTAGTCTTCTCTCCAGGTGAAGATTCCAAGTGCGTTTGGCGTCAAAGGTCACCCCCAGATATTTGACCTGTGACATGAAACTTAATTCTGTGTTTAGGTGCTTTAATGGCCATAGTTTGCTTTTCTTTGTGAAGAGAACCATCTCCGTCTTTCTGGGGTTGATTGATAGAGAGTTGTCCTCGCGCCATCATTCGATTATTCTTAGGGCCCCCCTGCATTCTGTCGCACAGAACTCCTTCAAATTTACTACTTAGCAGTATCGTTAATTCATCTGCGTATGCAATTGAGTAGAATTCTTCTTCGCAGAGGCGGCGCAAGAGGCTGTCGAGAACTAGGTTCCATAGCAGCGAAGATAGGACAGCCTATCGCGACCATTCCCCTGACGACAATGTTGTCTACACTGATTCTAACAGCTTTTTTTGAGAGCATGTTTGAGATCCAGCTACTGACAGGAACACCTCTGATTGCCAGTGCGGATTCAATTTTGGGGAAGGTGGGTACGTCAAAGGCACCCTCGATGTCTATGAACACTCCCAGGGTGTACTCTTTGTTGTCCAAATATTTCTCAATCCGACCAGCAACCAGATGGAGGGCTGTGTCGGAGGATCTGCCTGGGGTATATGCGTGCTGGTTGGGATTCCCTCCAAGGCTGTGGTATGTACCGGCATGCCAATCACGTTCTGAACATCCTCATCAGGTGCGGCATTAATTCGCCCAGGCCCCACTGTAGCAGGGCAGGGTAAATGCCGTCAATGCCTGGTGATTTGAAGGGTGAGAAGGTCTGTATTGCCCAGCCTATTCTGTCTTCAGTATCTATTTGGTTGGCTTGCTGCCACTCCAGGTCTGAAGGTTCTATTTCAGTTGGCCATTCCTTCCCTTTTGTGACCAAGGAATTAGGGAAGTGAGTTTGCATAAGCAGCTCTAGGCTTTCGCGAAGATCAGCAGTTGTAGTGCCGTCTTCTTTCTTCAGTAGACCAAAATTTGTGACTCGATCTTCAGCGAGGATTTCACAAAGCCTAGCGGCCTCTGAGTTGTCTTCGAGTTCCTCACAGTAGGCTCTCCATGCCTCTCTTTGTTTTTGTCTAACTAGTTTTTTAAACTGACTTAGATACTTCTTATATTGGTTCCAGTCTGAGGCAAGTTTTGTCATTTCAGCTCGATTGAATGATTTTCTAGCCATCCTCTTGAGGTCACCCACTTCGTGGCTTCGCCGGGCTGTTGGGCGGCTCTTAAGGGGCAGGATTCTTCAAAGGCTTTTTCACGGTTTTTTGAATATAATTCACTTGTTGTTCAATTTGGCCATTATTTTTTGGCGTTCTTCCATCAACTGCCTCTAGAACCTCCTGTATTCGATGTCGACATTTATCTCTGTCCGTCTTCCGGAGGTACCTGAGTAGTTTTTTTGGCGCTTTAGTAAGGTTTATATCAAAATTTATCCATCGTTGGTCTGACATGGTCAGAATCTGATACATGCCATCTTAGGATTGAATTGGATATACGAGATGAAGCTACCGTTATATCTATTACAATTTGACTTCTAGAGTTAATAAATGTCGGTGTACAGCTTTTGTTGATAATGTAAAGGTTGTTACCGATAATTTAATCGGAAAATGACTTGCCTCTTGCGTTGTTGTTCTCGCTGCCCCATGTCACATGGTGTGACATCGCAGTCCAAAATGACTTCCCAGTTTTGAGTGCGGCAGTGAATTATCAGGTTCTCCATTTCCCTCATTGGTGGTGGGATCGTTGAGTCTTGCGGGAGATACACTGATGCTAGAACAACAACGGTTGTTTTGTTTTGCCTACTGAGTTGCACTTCACGGCTGTTAGGTCCGAGGATGACAGGTGTTGCAATGGCTGGGCTTTGATGTGTTGATGAACATACACTGCTGTTCTCGGTTTCTTATTTGTGGGAGTGCTGAAGACACACCCATTAAGTTTTGTCAGTCCACATATTTTGGATCTAACTATCCGGGGTTCCTGGATCAGTGCCAGTATATCCTGCTCCACGTCCAGGCGGCGACACAGTGTAGCTGTTGTCGCCTGCCGTGGTGCAGATTGCACTGGACTACTCTTACCTTTTGCGGTGTTCTGGCCAACTATGCAGTGCATGTTGGTTCAGTTAGTCTCTTCCTCTGCCTCCTCAGTTATAAAGGAGGTGGGGGAGACTACTTCCATTTCCGTTATCTCAGGGTTGCTGATAGTGGGAGTTGGAGGGTGGCGTCGTCGCCTTCAGGTGTCATAACGCCATCCTTAGGTAATGACTCCCCCTCTCCAGCCTCCGCCTCTTTTAGGAGGATACTCCTATTTTCCTCCCTTTTCGTGATCGGAGGCTGCTGAATTTCAGCAGTCCTCTCCTCAGGCTTAACTTTGACCACAAGAAATTGGAAGAGGTAGCTCATTCTCAGCCCCCTCGTCCTCAATTTCTTGATGTCCTCATCTCCGATGCCGAATATGAGTAAGTGTCCTTTCGAGTCCTTTTTGGCCTCATAGTGGAAGAAGCACCATCTCCCGACGTCGACCAGGAGGTTTTGCGCCGTAAGGTGACGGGTCACAACCTCCTTTTCCTCAGGGTTGCTGTCCGCTTCCACGGAGATCCAGAGGGTGGTCTTTGTCAGCCTCGGCAGCTGGTCAACCTGCACTACGGCAAAGGTGACGCCTTCCACAGGCTTCAGTTTTCCCACCGCGTGTTTCAGCCATGCCAGTGTGCTCTCGTCATCACAGACAACTCTGATGATTTCACCAGAGTATGTCCATGAGCGGAACGTTGGTGGATTTGTTGTGCTGCTAAAGGCAGACAGGATGATTTGGTCCAGTTCCTCTGTCATCGCTTTTTTTGACAAGGGCCTCTTTGTTCTGTGGAATTGTTCCATAGGGGTTCTCCTTGTCAATTATTGCAACTCTAATGTGACTTAGAGCCGATTCCTTGTAAGTGAGGGCGGCAGGCCTCGGTCCAGACCATTTCCTGATCTTTTTACGAGTCCCAGGAGAAGAGTCCTGGGAGGCCCCCGACCTATTGCGTTTGTTAGAAGAAGAAGGTGGATCACCTTGCGGGTTCACAGCCTTCCTCTGTGATGTCGGCCCTGCCTTTGGGTTTTCATTCTTTCTAGTAGGATGATAATCCTTCGTAGGTGGTGGCTCTCCTGAAGGCCTTCTTGCAGCGGGTTGAGGCCGAGGTAAGGTGGTGCGTCCAGAGGGGTGGGCAGTCGAGACTGCGGGCTCTGCCTTTTCGCGTGCCTTCCTTCTCCTTTTGGCCTCTGCCCCACGGATTATTTTACCCCTACGGGGTTTGATTTTTGTCCAGTTTGCTTCAGGCTGGATAGGTTCTTTGTTTTTGGCTTCATTTTCATCCATTGAGAGCTTTGTCTTTTCGTTTACCCGGATCCTCACCCGCCACGGAGCCCCATTCGGAGGTGTTGTGCGACAAACGCACACGATGACCAAGGCCACCTCGCGATGCGAGGGTAGTGGTTCACTGGGATCCCCGGGCCACCGTTATCCCAGATCCCCAGCCCTTCAAAGCGCGCGACCGCCCCCAAAGGCTCACCCTGCCGGGCCTTTGACGGTACGACACAGCCGATTGATCAGCAGTGGGTTAGTTCCTGACCGATCGTCTAGCTGAAATCCAGACCGAAACAGTGTGTTGGTAGGCTCGACCCCCGAAAAACTGTTTACTATAACTAACTTGAATAGCGTTCCTGTTAAAATAAATCATATTGAGAGTGTTAATCTTCAACTTCGATGAGAGAATACTCACCAAAATTACTTCAGTTTGGAATGAATCCTAGACTAGCGACTACACAGCTGTTTTTGGGTGACACACTGCCAACTAATAATATTATTGACCCAAATAAGGATGTCGCAGATGTCCGAAATAAAATAAGAAACAGTGGAAACCATCCCGCTCAGCAATTTGACTATCTACACTACCTCGAGCCTACTTGTTTACAGCAGGTGACCTTGTCGCTGCAGAGTATTCTCAGTTTGCCGGCGGAGGGAAATTAAGGGACAAATATCAAGCGCCTTACACTGTTCGTGCTCTAGTAACGAAAGATATGTGCTACATAAACAAGGTCGACAGATGACGGTAGACGCTCATGAGTAATTACGATCGTGGCCTGCCACAACATAAACAAAGAGTAAGATTAGTGATGTTTGTATATTAATACTTTTATGATTTTTGTTGAATTTAATTGATTTTCTGGATGATTCGTTTTGAATAATTTATTAGTTACGCGAATGATTGCAATGCTGCCTAAAGTTTTTTGAATGCAATGTAATACAGATGTATTACATTTATTATCGTTGCCGTTTTGAATAATTTATTAGTTATGTGTTGATTGCAATGCAACCTGAGGTTTATTGAATGCAATGTAATACAGATGTATTACATTTATTTTTGTTGTCTTTTCTTTTCGATATCATGCATGGTGGAAGATTTTAAAAAATGGATTAGTGGTGAATCCACTAGGTTAAAAACAAAATGAAGTATCATTGAAAATTTAAAAAAGTAGGAGGTGGCGGTCCCACTCCGCTTGAATAAAAAGAGGAACTTGACGACCTCACGTTGCCTTATATGTTTGTGGCGATCACACAAGACATGAAATGAAACATTAAATAATTTACAAATAACCATTAAATAATTTATAAAAAAGTAGGAGGTGGCGATCCCACTCCGCTTGAATAAAAAGAGGAACTTGACGATCTCACGTTGCCTCATATGTTTGTGGCGATCACACAAGACATGAAATGAAACATTTAATAATTTACAAATAACCATTGAATAATTTATAAAAAAGTAGGAGGTGGCGATCCCACTCCGCTTGAATAAAAAGAGGAACTTGACGATCTCACGTTGCCTTATATGTTTGTGGCGATCACACAAGAAATGAAATGAAACATTAAATAATTTACAAATAACCATTAAATAATTCATAAAAAAGTAGTAGGTGGCGATCCCACTCCGATTGAATAAAAAGAGGAACTTGACGATCTCACGTTGCCTAATATGTTTGTGGCGATCACACAAGACATGAAATGAAACATTAAATAATTTACAAATAACCATTAAATAATTTATAAAAAAGTAGGAGGTGGCGATCCCACTCCGCTTGTATAAAACAGTATGTTTTAAAGGTAGTAAACAGCAATGAATAGAAAATGTTATATCATATAGTAAAACTCTGATATAAGTTGAAGTAAGCAGAAGATATCAGTATATTTTAAAGGTAGTAGGTACCATTATATTACATAATTTGTGGCTATGAATTGAAAATGTTATATTATATAGTGAAACTCTATGAAAACTTTGACTGACATAAGATGAAGTTGTAGAAATGGCAATACCACTTGATATAAAAAAAAATTATATATTCTGTTTCGTACTTGATGCTTACAGATAGACACAGTGCGAGGACGCACTAATCACAGGCACAGGATGGCCGTGTTAACGGTATCCCTATACATCCCCTTTTCCTTTATGCACCCCATCATTTGTCACGTCAGGACGGACGAGTGGTAGAAAGCGGACATGCGCCTTACCAATGAAGCAGTAGAGAATTACTTCGCACGAGTTTGAAGTAGGCCTTTAAAAGTAACGAAAAGCTTGTTACCCGTATGTATTCGTTACTTTATGATGGAGTATTCGTTACTAAGTATTCGTTACTTTCGTTACTTCCGTATAAGGAAAGATTTGAACGCTTTAGTGTACTTTACCGTATATACGTTAGATTTCGTTATCGTTACTTTCGTATGTTTCGTTACATTCGTTATCGTTACTTTCGTATAAGATTCGTTAGTAGTTTACTTTACAGATATACCGTATATACGTTAGTTTCGTTACATTCGTATTCGTTACATTCGTTACTTTCGTATAAGATTCGTTAGTTCCGTATAATATAACGATAATTCAAGCTCATATTCCTTATTGCATTAATTTTTATGTGTCGTTATTTATACTTAGTATGATTTATTGGATTATAGGACACTTTCCTGTAGGCTAGGGTTATAGATAGCTGATTGCATTTTATTAATTACAATAAAATTCTTGTGCATATTTGTAGCAAACACCATTGATGCATATTATTACTGAAATAACGGCTTTTGAATTTTTTAGGTTTTTTTTCAAATTATTCAACAGAGTGATCAAAAAAGGATATTATTTTGTAATAATTTAAGGCTTATTTTATATAACATTTTGAAATAAAATAATTTCACATAAATTGGTTTCTGCAGATTACTTTTATTATTACTGGCAAACTGGTATTTTTTTAAGGTATGTGAATATAATAATTTTTTTGTGGTTCAAATTTTGAAAATTTTTTTAGAGGTATGTCTTGTTTTTTTTCATGTTTTTCTTTATACTTATTGAAAAAAATTTTATTATCAAATATGTGAGTGTTTAACTGATGTAATGTGTAGGTAAAAAAGTGAAGTAAAGTTCGTGTGACTTGTGGTGGTCATCTTTTCACTCGTACATCTAATAAAAATTAAACATCTGACGTCACGGTTATCTACCTTAATAATTATTACCCAAAGATAAATTTTAATTTTTTTATATGATAAATTCGATGGACGATGAATCAACTCTGTGGTAGTTCATATTTATATTAAAAATTAAATAATAAGAAAACAACGTGTCTAAAAACCACAAAATGAAAATAACTTTTTATTCGACTAGTTTCGCCTGTTACAGCATTATCAAGACTGAATACATGTATTCAGTCTTGATAATGCTGTAACAGGAGAAACTAGTCGAATAAAAAGTTATTTTCATTTTGTGGTTTTTAGACACGTTGTTTTCTTATTATTTAATTTTTAATATTTTTATATGATATTCATAAACAGAACAGTAGTACAAATACATGCTCAAAGGAAAAATGCGAAAGTAACGAGTAACGATGCTAGTTCGAAAGTAACGAATCGTTACTTCGAGTCTAATGAAGTATTCGTTACTTAGTAACGAATACATACGGTTTGCCACAGCTCTAGTGTGAAGTCGGGGAGTCGTCGAGTATGCTTGAACGTATGAACAAGTTGTTAACGTATGGAGCAATAAACGGAATTGGTCTGAATAGTTATTCTTATTTGTGTGTATCAATCCCAATATTCAACATTTACCCTAGTATTTAACATATATATATATATATATATATATATATATATATATATATATATATATATATATATATATATATATATATATATATATATATATATATATATATATATATATATATATATATATATATATATATATATATATATATATATATATGCATTTTGACTTATACGCCTCCAAAAACGACAAGCTTCCGATGAATACGGCTCCGAAATCGGAGGTGAATTCGAAAATTCGGAGGCGAATACGAAACGCCGAGTATATCCCTCTCTACATGCTTGAATGGTTAGTAGGAGAGGTTCCACAAATTTTCGTTTGGAGGCCTATCAGTGGTATATACATATACAGTTATACAATACAGTTCATGTGAATTCCACTACGGGGCGCCACCGTTTTATACTCGTATATCGTATAAACACAATTTTAATGTAAATAGCCTCCACATATGGTCTATACGAAAGCACCTCATAAATTTGGCAACAACGCGTGGAGGCGAATGAGTGCAGGGAACATACATCAGTATGTACGGGAATATCATTCTGAGAAAATGGAAGTAGCGTCTTTCAAACAAAGGAGTGATCTCGCTATTATCGAATATGGAAGTATCATTCTCTTCGTGAAAATTGTCATTGATTCATTGAATTTGTATAAAATTTGAATTTTTTACATACATTCCCTATAATTAGAACCACTTTCTATCATCAAATATAATTTAATTCAGGTTCAGGTATATAATTAAAGTCGCCATCATTCGTTTGATAGTCAAGAGACATAATAATGATTTCTTTACTTTGATCAGCTTTAATATTCGAATAATATCAAGAGAACTAAATAATGTAGGTATTCATTTCTTTTACATTTTTCAAGGTTGATATTGTGAAGTAATTTCCATTGTATTAATAAGCGCAGCGAAATTAATACTATTTATCTTGTCCTTTTTTTCGAAAGTGTCCCTAATAATATAAGAAGATGTGAAGTTAGTTAATTATCGTTTCGATGTTACCTATTTTCCAGCCGATTTAATTTTCATTAGCGAAAAATAATTTTTAGATAAATATTATTAGCACAAGTTTTCAGGGGAATACAATCCTTGTTGTGAAATATCTCTGGATATTTAGTGAGAACTGTGAGGCATTATTTTTTGTTAGGCCCAACTTTCTCATCTATGTGTCTCTTGAAGTGGCTTCTTCAATCTGATGCTCTGTCCAAAGGGTTCTCCCAATTATGCAGCTTGTAATAAACTTTCTCTTAAGATGTTTGACTGAAATATCATATACAATTATACATGAAAGCTTTCGGAAAGGTTTCATTGTGTATCGAAGGTATTACAAAATAATGAGAAAGTTTTATTTAGATTAACGCGAGGGGTTGACCGCGGTGCAATTTTGGTGTACAACGTCTAGGAATTTTATGCAATTTTTTGCAATTTTATGCAATTTTTTGCAATTTTCTGCAATTTTCTGCAATTTTTTGCAATTTTCTGCAATTTTTTGCAATTTTCTGCAATTTTTTGCAATTTTCTGCAATTTTTTGCAATTTTCTGCAATTTTTTGCAATTTTCTGCAATTTTTTGCAATTTTATGAAAATGTTTCGGAATTTTGTCATCAATTTGTGGACTTTTCTGGAATTGTTGCATTTATTTCATAATATTTTGAAAACTTCCATAATATTCATGATATTATATTTTCTATACCTAGTTCGTTATCGCGTACAAACTGAATGCTAGGGAACATTGGACTGATGTCCACAAGAATTACCTAAATTTTGATACGACTTTTATTTGTGATGGGCAGGTTGCACATGGAAAGATCGATGAAAATTTCAATTAAGAAGAAATATCTCTGTTCAAAGAATATTTTTCTGAAGATATCTCCACACCTCCTGATGAGGATATCCTAAATTTTGAAAAACTGTGACATCATTTGATATTCCACAAAATCTAGAACCAACAAGTCCTTACGTTGATGTAAAGGATGAAGAAAAAATTGTTACTATAAGAAAAACAATTTTATGCTGCTTACTCAATGAAAATCAACCACAGTATAAAATTAACTTTTAAATACAAAAACAATTGAAGTTATATTTCATTTCAGATTTAGCTCTGATCGGCTATTGAGAGTGATGTCAAATAAGCACCAATTTAAACTCATCCTATTTTGAGACCAAATCACTAGAAAATTATTACGCTGTTTACTACTCAGATGGTATATAGAAAGAGTTATCGGGAAGATAGTTGAAAATTTCATTTTCTTTAGTCCCAAGCTCCTTAAGGGTACCGTGAGACCGTATTCGCATAAATATTCGTACATTATTTAAACAACTGAAAAAAAAATTTGAATAACTTTTACATATACAGGTTGTCCTAATTGCCATGTCCACTATTGCTATTTCGGTAACTATAATAACTGCAAGATTGGTCAAATTAGATAAAATGTGCAGTTTTAGGTGGAAATTGACAATCCGATTTCAGATTTTTTTAAATAAATTTCTATCTCGAGATACGGGGGTTTTTCAAAAAATTGCTCAAAACTATTTGATCGAATATCTCAAAAAGTATAATTTTTACAAAAAATTGGTGAGGAAAAAAATTTTTGCATTTTAAACGTTCTTCAAGATGGTATTTTTTAAGGAAATTTGGTTCGTCTAGTTTTCGAGATATCACATTCAACTTTTTTTTTAATACGGACCTGCATCTTTCATGCCAAATTAAAAAAAAAACTTTTTTTGCTGATTTCAACGATGTATCACATGTCCATAGCCGTTTGTATTCAAATGGTAAAAAACTAGTATTGAAGTTTTTTGGCACTTTTTTCATTTTATCATAGGTTTAATCATAGAGCAAAGAAAAAAATTGCTTATAAAAGCCTATGATCCGTAATACATGTGTCGTGTCAAAGTAAGTTTAAACCAATATGGTAGCGTTTTTCAATGGTGAAAAATTAGGTTTATTTTTTTGTTCTGCAAAAGCATTTCGAAGTGCTGAAAGAGCCCTTCAAATGTATCAAAATTCGTACCCGGAAAGGCGCTTACTGAATAGAATAATTTTTACAAGGCTAGATCGAAATTTGCTACTAGACGGATCATTTAATGATCCTTCAGAATGGGAAACAACTGTAACGGCGGAGAATGGGAAAGATGAAGCAAATGCATTAGGTATGTATCATCCACTCTGAATTTTGACAAAAGTAATTTTAAAAAATAAGGAAGTTTTAAGGTTTATTACATAACTTGAATTTAATTAAATGGTAAAAAGTTTGAATGTTTAAAAACTTAATAAACAGTTTCTTTCATTACACGCTGCAACAGTCTGTTTGTGTTATTAAAATAGGCAATTTATTTATATTAAAACAATGGTTAATAATAATTGTTTTAAATTGTGTTATTGGTAGTCTAAGCCACCTCTGATGTTCTCATTTTTTTAAACTCAATACAACTTTAATTTTGGCTTTTTATCATTAAAACGCAAACAAATATGAACATGCGATACATCGTTGAAATCAGAAAAAATAGTTTTTTCGAGAAATGGAATAAAAAATACAGGTACGTATTTCAAAAAATTAACTTGATGGTAATATACCGAAAACTAGTCGAACCAAATTTCCTTAAAAAATACCAAATTGAAGAACGCCTAAAATGCATAAATTTTTCTTTTCACTAATTTTTTGTAAAAATTATAATTGTTGAGATATTCAAATCAAATAAGTAATTTTGAGCAATTTTTCGAAAAACCCTCGTAGCTCGAGATAGAATTTTTGTTTTTCAAATATGAAACTAGATTTTCAATGTCCTCCAAAAAATGCACATTTTTTCTAATTTGACCAAGTTCTTATAGTTACCGAGATAGCAATAGTGGCCCATGGCAATTAGGACACCCTGTATACCTATGCTATTGTTTATTTGAACATTTTAACTAGGTATATATATATAATTTTTAGTTTCATTATTAAATTTATAAAATTTTATGGAATTTCTCTATGAATTTCCTGAAATTTTTTTGCAATTTTTTACAATTTCATACAATATTTTGCAATTTTTCTTCAAATTTTTTGTTTCATCATTTGAAATTTTTGTTGGAATTTTCTGAAACTTTTTGGAATTTTTGCAATTTTATGCAATTTTTCGCAATTTTCTGCAGTTTTTTGCAATTTTTTGCAATTTTATGCAATTTTTTGCAATTTAGTATTTTAGTGTACATGATTTCCTAGCGCGGTTAACCCCTCGGATTAACGTGATAAGTAATTCTAAAAAATTAATCATTCAATGATTTTATAAGATTGAATTGCAGACAAATTGAATGCTCATTATCATTAAATACATGATAACTAAAGAGGGAATCAAACATTTCAAAATGAGTTAGATACATAGACAAAGGGAGCCGTATTACAGAGATCTTCTGATTCCAAAAATGTATGCAATTATTTTATGAATTAAACATTATTCATAAAATAATTGATCTTGTACTAAATAATTCAAAATTACTTCAACAGAAATTTGTTCCTGGATGAGTGCCTTTTTGGAAAAGACAACTCTTTACAATCTGAGTGGTTTCGTTCTAAATGCCGCTCAAAGTTTGTGACAACTATAAAACAGTCTGCATACTGTTGTTTTCATTCTCTTCTTATTTTTAGTTTGATTCTTTAATGTTAATACTTCATGAAAAATTATATATTCGGAAAGAAACTTTCACGTCTAATTCATATCACTTGGTGACGTATCTATTCCATTATGTCATATTCTGAAAACAATAATCATAAAATTGGTTACTCGACAAATTTTTGATTGGAACAAATAATCACTGCATATTTGGTAGATGGGTCTACAACGCTATTATGAATTACATTTATTCTACTCGTTTCGAAACCATCGGACTTAGCATCTTGAGTTATTTGGATCACCTGTTGATTTATAGTTGGTTGGTAAATATGATTGAAAAAAAAAACTCTAGACAATCAACTAACATAAATTATTTCTTTACCTCTTCATTACTGATGTCGAAACGAGAACTTTTTGAAATAATTGTACTTAAGTGGTTAAGTTAATCTCAGTTGAAAAATCCAACGATTGATGTTTTCAGTTGAAGTACCTACATTTATCAATCCAGCTCAGAAACAATCAAAGAAAGTTTACTAAATATGCTTTAATAAGATCATTATTAAAAGATGTGGAAAAGTATGGAGTTTAAAAATCATTTGTTATACATAATCATTAGAAGAAATATAAGTATAATAAGAACAAAATTATTCAGCATCAATAATAGTTTCGTACAACCTTGATTTAAAAACCTTTGATGATGGACTTACAACCCCGATACAGTGTGTATTTCAAAAATAATTATACTTTCAAATATATATTGTAACATTTTTTCCATGATGAGCGAAAGATCAATGAACACTCATTCATTATACTTATCATTTTCACCAAATTTGTAATAAGTATATATGATATATTACTAATCACGGAGTACATGTCATGAAGATTGTTGCATTGGAATGTTCAGTATTTATTCACATACAACTTCACTCTAGAAGGAAATAAAAAACTATAAACTAATATTGCGGACTAGAATAATAAACCATGACAAATTTATACAGCATACTGAAAATTTCGAAGTGTTTTGTTTTAACTCACAGGAGAGCCTTTACAAATATTTTCTAAATGAGTTAAATACAAAAGATGGTCATTAGTAACAAAAGTGTTAGCTGACAATTTTTGATATGATATATGATAAATATATATATATAAATCAAATATGATAGTAATAATTTCCAAAATTGAAAAAGCAATATTTCAAGTCTAATATTACGTACTTAGCAAATACTTTATCGATATCTTCGATAATCGACAATTCAATAGAGAGGTGTTCTTCAAGTGATTGAACGTGAATATTTTGTACATTTAATTCTAACCAAATATCATAATGTCGTTAGTATAATATCAATAGCTGATCAATTTTTAGCCAAAATTAATAAAAGTTTTCTCTTTTAAGATGATTACCACGCTATTGTATGTTTATGGGGCTTATGTTTTTTGGTTTTCAAACTCACTCTATATTCATCTTCATTATATTCGGTATTTTAAACGTTTTGAGTATGAAAATACATTGAAGTAAATATCAGAAACAGTAAAATAGTGTCAAAACTAATTCATTTAATTTGTCTTAAGGGAATTTGTGGCAACACTTAAATAACTAAACTCTCCTGGTTGGATTATTACTCAAAAAAAAATATACGTGAAATAGAATTTGCTTTTTTCTGATAATATAAAAAAAATGAATAACTATAATAGAATAATTACTAGAACACTTTTCATTTCAGCCATTCTACTATGCTAGAAAGTTAAGATGATTACAAACACCATAAAATTCCTCTAATACAATTTTTTATCGTAATATTCTACAAGTGAGTAATTTGTTTGATCTGTTTATTCACTCAATTCGCACTTGAATTACATTGCAGTTACCATTTTCTTTCATCTGAGCCGCCAGTGACCGTAAACATTGCGCTCTGGCTATAGTTCTACCAGAAATTTTCTCCTGGATATTCGAAAGTCAATTTTAATTTATATTAAATCAATTCAAAATAATAATAATTTAACTAACCTGTTCATCTTTGAAGGACATATCAATATGACGCAAGAGCAAAATCAGCACTGAATTGCCATTGTAACATCTTCATATTTGATTTGGTAATTCAAAGCTGTGAAGTACCTATAGCAAACCACACTATTAGTGCAGTAGGTAGATAGCGCAACGTTGCGGAGGCAAATGAGAATAATTTTGTATTGTCGTTTATACAAATAGAGCCCTAATAGACAATTTATATTCGGAGGCACAATATACTCAACAAAATACCAAAATTCTGTATAATTGAATTTCATGTTTATCTTACCCCTCTTTTGATGCATGTAAGAAGTATAATCTATTGTACGATATATATAATTTTTGCATTGCAAAAACCATTTGTTATGTAGGAGGCTTGGGTGCCTTTTCCGTATGTGGAGGCCAATAAGATATAAATGCATGTATATATATATATATATATATATATATATATATATATATATATATATATAATTATTAATATTTATATATATATATATATATATATATATATATATATATATATATATATATATATATATATATATATATATATATATATATATATATATATATATATATATATATAAATATATATAAATATATATATATATATATATATATATATATATATATATATATATATATATATATATATATATATATATATATATATATATATATATATATATATATATATATATATATATATATATATCAACTATTGAATCCCACACAGGCCGGGTTAGCAACCGATATCGCTTTTGAAGTTTTCACCTCGATTAAAAAAAAATTCACTAAATCTAACCTCCCAAAAAAAGTTTCTCAACTCAAGTAATCCGTCTGTATTTTCGGTTTGAATTTTGTTTTGGGTCGGTTTAGTGCTGCAATTGTGTGTTTTTTTTAAAATAAATGTTCAAGTTTAAATTATGAAATATGAGTGGGTCAATACGAAGCCTTGGTCAAGAATGCAGTACAACAAAACAGATTAAGGTTTACTTATAATGATGATTTGGCCCTATTGACCATTTTCATATGACGTCACGCGCTTTCGGCCATTTTGCCTGGAGGACAAACAAACCATTGTTATGCAAACAGTTGTGCTGAACTGTCATTTAAGTTTCATAACTTTTTCAGTTGTTTGAAAGTTTTTTTCTGATTATTTCATTATTGTTGGAGTTTATTAGAGAAAATGCCATCGTTTTGTGCCGTGGTTAATTGTGGTATGAGAGGAAACCGAGACAAAGTGAGATTTTATAGAATCCCTGCTGTCCTCAAGAATGCTGGTGATTATTCAAATGCTGTATCACGAGAAAGGCAAGAGAGATGGATTAAAGCGTTGAAAAGGGGGCCTTTTTAGTGAAAATCAATTGAAATATGCACGAGTCTGTTCTAAACGTTTTATAACAGGTAAGTTTACTTGAATAAGTGAAAAAAGATGAACTCTTTATTTAAAATATTTTTCAGGGGCTCCTGCAGAGTTATTGGATAAAGACAACCCTGACTGGATTCCAACCCAAAATATGGGGTACACAATTGCCAATCCTGTTGGTAAAACTCAAATCAGCAGGTTTAAACGTTTGGTTAAATGAAAAAAGCAAGTAGAGCAGGTATCTAGTGATTTTGCTGTAATTGTTATATGACAAAAAATTAGGACCCTCATGAAAGTATATTTATTTTTTCTGGAGGAACAATATGAAGATATAGACATATCATATAGATATAGACAGGCCACATTGCCAGCTTTGAGGTACACGCTTCTTCATCCTTAGACTGAGAGCGGGTGTGAAGGAGAAAAACAATTGCTGCTATATGACTGCACACTTCTCCTAAGCCTGCCATACAAGTGCAATGTCCACTGGAAATACTACCGTCAGTTAGGAGAATAACCCATGAATTCAGAAGCTTTTCCTTAAGACGTTGTGAATGTTTCACCTGAAATATAAAGTTTACTTTTAGTTATAACAATTAAGAACACTGATTAGTATGAGAATAAATCTAATGAATATCATTAAAATACAGCTTACCTTGCCAATAACTACAAAAGCTGTTTCGTTCACTCTTTTCCCATAAATTTCTTGGACTAGTCCTGCTTCATACAATTTGAAACCTTGCAAGCTTTTATATGCTTTCATTTGCTGTCCAGTATAAAAACTGTGGGTGAGGATAAAATAATTAACCATATCGATGATGGATATTACTGGAATTGATGTAAATGATATCAAATCTTGAGAGCTGGACTCCAAGAGATAGGGGTCTATATCATCAATAATTTTGATTTTCTGATCGTAGCGGCTCTTAATATCGGCAGGAAGTGATTGATAATAAGTACTTCTTTCCATTTTAAATATAAATTTATGATTCAAAGTTTTTTATTACTTTTACTTTCAATAAACATAAGCAAACAACTCAGAACACTGATAGTCGTAAATGGTTTGTTTGTCCTCCAGCCAAAATGGCGGACCTGTCAAAATCAGGTGTTTGAAAATGATCAATTAAGAGACAAAAACAGATTAAGGTTTACTTAGTATGATGATTTGTAGGATAAAATCCCCTATCAAATCCCGAAGGATGGGAGATGATAAGGCAAAACATTCAATTTTCAACTGGCAAGGCCTTCAACAATCAAGCAACACCGGCCCCACCTCCTAAAATTACGGCTTCCAAAATATTTTCCTTACTGTTCTAACCCGCTATCAAAATTACGAAATTTGAACTTTTTTTTTAACAACAGACAAGACACAAGTAAATAAAGTAGATTTTTTTTAGGTTAGAAATAAAACTAACGCCGTCCTAAGAACTGTCAATTTAAGGAGTGAGTTCCAATAACTCAATTTCTACCCTGACATTTAAAGTTTTGCTTTATTTAAATAAGGCTTAACTTTATTAAGGCATTACCTAACAGGACGGTCTTCAATAATTCCCTATTGATTTTCAGGTGCATCAAATAAAATACTATTAAAATTTCGAAATGCTCATTCTTTTTTACCGTTTTTATAACGGTGAGCCGTCAAGTGTCTAACGTTAATTCTAGATTCCGAGGTTGAGCGTCAAACGGTGCACACGCTTAACCTCTGAATTCCAAGATTTAGAGCTTAAATCAAACACGTGTGTGATAATATTGTTACGAATTCGGGTTCGCTAGGATGATTTCCAATAACTAACTACTTCAAAACACAAGCTGACAATAACACACTTTTCAATAACTGTCACTACTTCAAAACACAGGCTTCGCTCTTCTTTTATAACACGGTAGTTCACTGTAAACTGTCCCCCGTTTCTTCTATTGGTCGCTTTTATATGTCTTGTCATTCCTTCGAGAAGCTTCCAGAATGTTCTAGTCTTCGAATTAAGAGGGCGGTTACTTCAACGTTCATCGAGTATTCCAGAACACACAGAGTCGGCTTTAGACATTTTCGTAACACTATGTTAAAGTGAAATAGTGAAATTTGATGTGAAATAAGTAATTATTAGTGAATTGTATACTCTGGTAGAGACATGGAATAGTTGCAGAATGCAGCTATTGTCCAGACGCTTGTTACGAGCATCTCTACTGTAACACTTGAGCCTGACCACATGGCCTAAGTTGCCGGGTCAAAAAAAATTGATTTAAGAAGAAGAAGAAGAACGTTAATTCTATGGATGTATTTCTATTCATAGAGGTCTAGTAATTTTCTTATTTTGCGTCTGACTGAGTTTTGATTATAGAATTATAGATCTTTCTACTCGTCTGGAGCTATTAAGATAAGAGTATTGTAGTAATGTTCCTTTTAAAAAGAAAATAGTTAAATTAGTGTAATATAATTTTTGTGCAAGCATATACAGTTTGAATTTGAGGTTTGAGGATTCCTAATTTTTCCCCCCATATACGCGGCTTATCCATGATGGTAACCAAAATTGAGCAACTTTTATTAGATGATTTTTATAGACGCTTTTATTTATGTTGCATTATTAAATATTTTTCAGAGCATACATGAACACTTCATTAAATCCGGTCTGTAAATAGAAGGGTGAACATTTTCTTCTAATTTATTGGCGAATGATGGATTTTCTTAAATATATCAGAAATCTATTTACTTTCCCTATCCAAGAACCTACAAGAAAACGAAGGTAACTCGAAATTAAATTTCAAGGTGGCTTTGTGTTTATATGAGGAGTAACTTGACGTTATTTTCAACTTATTTCAATATTTATAGTTTTTGTGTTTTAGGGTTATAGATGAATTTGATGATTTTGAGTTATTCAGCAGTCCAAAATTTAGAAGAATTCAGAACCCTTTGCATAGACAAATGGATGGTGAGTTCTTGTGTACTTATGCATTTACAGTTTATATTTTAATAATTGACCATGTAAGTGTAACACATTTTGCTGTCGAAAGATTTATATAGAAGATAGAAATATATTATAAAGGAAATCAGTTGCTGAAATAATGTAATTTTTTGCAGTGCTTACAAATGTTTGTTATATGGAATTACTTACATTACTTTTCACACAATAACTTTGATAGACTAACTTTATTATTTCTAGTCAGTAGTAATTTGTAACACCTGTTCCAGATGTCAAACATTGAAATTGAAATATTTCTATTAATAATTATTTTGATAAGCAGTTATGTTAAAAGTGATATTTTGTTTATGCTAATAAATGTTTCCAGTTAATATTTATGTTTATTATATGACATTAGGATTTAAATATATGTGTAATATTTTTGCAGACATTATGCATTCTCCTGGTATTATTCGAAGACCTGTAAAACCATCAAAAAATAGTTCACCTAGAGAAATTATAGTGCTAGATGATGATATTCCCAGATATGAAAAACCAAAGAGAAAATTTACATCTACTCCTGCTGATAAAAGATCTAAGGAAGCTTCTTTTCAAGATAGTGATGATATAAAATTTGTTAGAGAATTTAAGTCACCCAACCTTAGAAAAAACAATAATGGAAATTCATTGGAATTCTTGAGACCCTTTTCTTTGATGGGAAACATAGTTCCAGTTAGACAAAAAGAAATTAGAGATGACAAAATATGTGCTTCTAATTCATTATTGAATTGTGGTAGAAAATACAATAGGCAGTTTCTGTCAAGTTATACTAATAGGTTAGATGATAAAAGGGTGTATCAAAATCTTCTGGAATCCCATATGTCTAAAGAAGATAGCCATAATAACTCATCACAGTATTACACTCCAAATAGTCGATTGTCCAAATGCGATTTTAGTGATAGAGGAAAAAAAATCCTAGAACTTTCTCGGCAAAGCTCTAGAAATAATTCTGCAACTCCATTAATAGATCTCACTCATGAAGAAATTAATGGAAATTCCACGAATGGCAAAATGTCTGTGAAGGAAACAATAAGAAAAGTCCTAAATAGTTACGAGGAAGAAATGGTTGAGATTCAAGATTCTGAGTCTGATGTTGAGATTCTTCCCAGTCCACCATCTCCTAAACCAGATATTAAAGTGGATCCAGTAAATTCAATGAAGACTGTTGTTGACACATCATTTGTGTCTAATAAAAAGTGGTTGGCAGATTTGTAAGTACCTGCTTTTTAATTCAAGAATATCATTCATTTTCATAGTTATAACAGATAGATTTTAAAAGGTTCTTTTTTCAATGTTTCTATAATTTTTCTTCTTTAGATGTGATATGATATATTAGTGCGCCTGCTCAAGAAGTATATTTCACATTTATTCTCTATTATATAAATAAAATGAAAAAAAAAAATTGCATTACATTTTTGTAAAAGTTGTATAGGAATTCATATTAATGATCACATTCTGTGATTTTGACTGATTCAATATCATTAGAGGAGCCTCATTATAAATTCAGTTCTTTTATTATTTAAATGAAGTATTTACTTGTAATATTATGTAGTTACAAATTAACTTAATCAAGATAACAACTAGTTTCTCAATTTTTTTCATTGAGAAGTTTCTCTATTTTAGAAAATTATAATTGTGGTTCAAAAATGTCATCCTAATTTTTTTCAAAGTGTCAGATACTTTTCTCATCTCAACTGCTTCACATTGGGAACACAAATAATAAATTCACAATGGGCAATATTTTAACTTATATTTTTGAGGGGTATGATATTTTCATCTTATTTAAATAATCCATATAGTAAGAATAAAAGCATTGAGATGATAATTCAAATAGAATTTTTTCACAGGGTTGAAAAGCACCGACTTCAGATTGAAGAGCGATCAAAGGATATACAGCTATTGAAAGAATCATCTAATAAACTAAATGAAATAAACAGGGATATTCGGATAGGAAATCTGACAAGGCAGATTGATAAATGTCTGCTGATCAAGGATACAGTTTTGCCTGTAGAGGAAACAGAACCAGAACTACCCCAACTCACCTCCGAACAATATGCCAAGGTGGACAAGGCTTTCAGGGGCAACCCAAGTGACGTGTTGGTTAAAAAATTCAATTTGAATATTACAAGGAAGGATATACTAACTTTGGCGGGATTGAATTGGCTGAATGATGAGGTGGGTGCTACTTTGATTTTTTCGTTTTTCGTTGCTTTTGTCCTAGGTATGTCAATATTGACATAATAACATTAAAGATGGTCTTTCAAGTTGGATTTATATATTTTTTTCAAATATTGAATCATATTTTTTTTATGCCATGTATTTGACTACAAGAGATGGGTTTGATCTTCTTTATTTTTTTTCTACAAAGAAAGGAATGGTAGATTAATAGTTTTTATCCATTAAGCCCTTTGTTATCAAAATTCTTTATGGATAATTTAGAGAAAACTATTATGAACCACTTCAGCAGTAAATACTTTCTTTATTGGTATAGATACGTTGATGACGTCATTGTTTGCTACACTGGTACAGATAGACAATTGGATAATTTCATTACTTATATTAATTCCATACACCCTCGTATTAAATTTCCTCTAGAAACTGAAATGAATAATTCTATTTATTTTATTTATTTATTTATTTATTTGCTTGTGTTACCTGCATTACAAGTTATTGCAAGGTAACAATACAAAAAATAAAATTTTTGTATCTGCAGAGATGTATAACATCTGTACGCAGCACAAACTATGGCTTAAAGCTAGCTTATTTTGAAAACTTAAAACTAAAATACATTATGTATATATAACATTTTATTTGCTTATTCCAGTTTTTATTTCATGCTGTCTATTATTTTTTGATCTTACTATTCATTTATGATAGTTGTTCCTATTTACTTATTTTTATTCATTAACTTCCTTTTTTTCCTTTTCATTTATGAATATTTTGTACTTTTTTTTTATTTGTTTATTACTTAATATTTTGAGTTCATTTGGAAGTGAGTTAAAAGTTTTAGTTGCCACAAATTCTGATATTTTTTTACCTGCTCCCAATGTAGGTTTAGGTAGTTGTATAGATTTATTCCTTGTGCTAACATTATTGTCTATATATCTATTTTTTAGTTCTTCATAATGAATAATTAAAGCTTGCAAATTATATTTTTCATTAATGTTAAGTGGCAATACATCATTTTCTTCATTATTGAATACAATTTTTACAATCTTTTCATGTACTTTGACTAGCGGTATCAGTACTGTTGCGCTAGCACCACCCCATGCAACAATTCCATATGTAGCTTTACTATAGTATAAACCAAACATAATAGCTTTCAAAGAATTAAAAGACAATATATTTTTAAATTTTGCTAGAACATAAATTAAATATTTAGTTTTATTTATAATGTTTTTTACTTGTTTTTTCCATCTCAAGTGCTCGTCTATTATTAGATACCTAGTTTCATCCACTCTTTGGATAGTATCACCATTTATTGTAATGATAAAGTTATCAGGTTGCATGTCTACGTAGTTGGAAAAAGCCATACAGACGGTTTTTTTACTATTAAGAACTAAAAAGTTATTGTGTAGCCAAGTATTCAATTTATGCATTAATTACTTAGATTTAACTATTACCAAAAAAAAGCAACAAACACGAATTTTCTATTTTTCATAAACCATCTCATACAGATATTACAATTCATAACACATCACTACACCCTTTTTCACATAAATTAGCGGCTTATCATAGTATGATCCATAGACTTTTCAAAATTCCGTTGTCCGAAGCTAATTTTCGGAAGGAATTGCATATAATTAAACAAATGGCAGTAAATAATGGTTATTCACCTAATATGATTGACAGCCTCATTCAGAGGAAAAAATACAAAATGGCAATTTCAGAAATTTACCCACTTATATCCGAAAAAAGTAGAAAATTTAACAGTTTAACATACTTGGGCAAAACTTCCGAAAACCAGAAATTGTTTTTTCAAAAACAAAATTTCATATAAAACCAATAATAGCATTGGAAAATTGATTAAAAACAACAAATCAAAAATTCATAGAGATGAACGTACTGGTGTTTATAAACTCGACTGTAACAATTGTGAAAAATTCTATATAGAACGTACAATTAGAAATTTCAAAACTCGAATACACGAACACCAACGTAGCTATATTAAGCAGAAAACTGATTCTAATTATGCGTGCCATCTTATTCAAGAAAACCATACCTTTAATCACAATTATAATATATTACAATTTGAAAATAGTCTCCATAAAACCAACTGTTGGAATCCTTATACATATAAAAATTCCGGAAATTTAGTTAACGACCAGATTGAAGTAAACCCTTCTCCTCTCCTCAATCTGTTCAATGTAGGTACCTACTAATGGCTCTGACTGAATTGCTTATTGTTATTTAGTTTCTCTAGGAACCCCTCTGTTATATTCAATTTTCGTATAAATAGATTGTTTTGTAATACCATAGTTTAGTACGAGATGAAGTCAATGTTATGACGAAACGCGTTTACTCAATAGATTTTTATTTCGACCTGTGAAAAGTTAGTTTTTTATTTCTTTATAAAGTTATGAATATGAATTTTCACCAAGTAAATGCCAATTCCATTCAATGATTAATAGTTTATTTGATCAATGATTTCAAGAAATGTTAATATACAAAGGAATCTGTCTAGGGAAAACAAAAACAATGAAATATTAGCACAAGAAAATGAAATATATATAAGACAATATTACATTAATTACTCAACAACAAATCTAAAATTGTCATCCAAAAATTCTCCTGTATCATATAAGGTATTTAACAATATTAGTTGATTTGTACATTTGAAAAACTTCTGCTTTGGTGCAATATTTCTAATCAAAATTTCTAGTGCATTATGTTGGTTTAATCTTTTTTTCTGACTTCCCTTCCCAGTTGACTTTCAGAGTAAGAATTTGTATGTGAAAAAGAACAAAAATGAGTGGAAAATACGTTGTTAGTGACGGAGCTCTGCGGCTCACGCGTGTTCTATTAGTTTTTTCGCGGAAATTACTCAAGTCTCGGTCGTTTTCTAACATTTCAGGTGATCAATTTCTACATGAACCTGATCATGGAGAGGAGTTCCGAATCGGAAGGACGTCTACCTAAGGTTTACTGCTTCAACACGTTCTTCTACCCAAAATTGCTAAAAGACGGACCTGAATCGCTGCGTAGATGGACCCGAAGAATCGACATATTTGCGATGGACGTGATATGCGTGCCCATTCATCTTGGCATGCACTGGTGCATGTCCATAATTGATTTAAGGTGAGATTTTGGCCTCATTCTTTGTACACTTCTTATCCAGACCAATAAAAGTCCATTTTATCACATTAGTAAATTTATACATTTTTTAGCTAATATAATGAACAGTCATAGGCAAGATAAATGGGAAAATGAAAATAAGAGATATAAATCCATTAATTAGTTTATAAAGCATATTCTCCTCATTGACTTTAGATCAAAAAACTTTTCAATTCGGGACTTGAATTCATTGATATAAAATAAGGTGCTTATAAAATGCTTTAATAATTCAGCATACCACTTACTTATTAGCAAAACTAAATCTAATATTATCATCATTATCCAAATCATTTCCCAGCTGGGAGAACGACGATTAAATTCATGCATTTCAAATACAATTAGTTAAGAGAGCGATAGCCATTCAAGCCACTAGGTGAGTAGAAAAGCATTGCATTGGCAGTTGATTTACCTGTCTACTCATTTTGTGTAGTAGTGATACCATGGAATAAATTATGAATGCAACAATTGTTATTAATTTCCCTGAAATCAAAATATAAATTTTTTTTAATAATGTGATTGTGATCTTTTGTTACATAAATAATTATATAACATTCCAAATAGTATTACAAACTTATAGCTTTTGTAATGATTTTACTACAAAATTTGCTCCATGCTTAATATATTAACTTTAGTTAGTGATAGGTTATTTGTACACTTTTTGTTCAAATTATTAAATATATTAAAAATAACTATTCCAGTATTAAACTGCATATCAATAGTTTTACGAATTTATTATTCAAAATTAAAACAACAACGCCTGACGCTTTTCACTATAGATATCAGCTTCTTCATGTTTATATTTACAATAATCTGATCAATTTATTGCAATTATCTTAAGTTAACTAAAAAAAAAATTAGGTGCCTCCGAATATTTCAAGTTCGTGCATTTGCTTTCTTTCCTGTCCGAATCCCTAATACTATTGGAAAGTTATCGACTCTGTGCCACTAGTACAGAAACAGTTACTGATCTGTTACAGAGATCTTTCAATCAGATACTACGATAGCATGGGCAGCACCAATCAGAAGTGCCTGCACGCTCTACGTCGCTATTTGGAGGCGGAACATATGGATAAGAAGAATTCGGACTATGATACTTCCGGTTACCATCTGGAGTGCGTTAAAGACATTCCGCAACAGATGAATGGTAGCGACTGTGGCATGTTTTCGTGTACGTTTGCAGAGTTTTACTCGAGGGGCGCCAAGTTCGCCTTCAAGCAGGAAGATATGCCCTACCTACGCAGCAAAATGGTCGTGGAGATAATCACGGGCGAGCTGTTGATAAAGTGAGGTTAATTTCATATGAGCGAGGACTTACGAAATTAACAGACCAAATTTTAAAGCAAACTTTTGCTATAAGTTCCAAACTTTTTACTAGGTATTCAATGTTAAATCAGTGTAGAAATAACAAATATTGGACAACTTGAGTAATGCACCTTTTGATCGAAATAAAAGTATAATAAATGATTCCAATTTGTTGGATACATTTTTTTTCTACATTTAGACTTCACGAACTTAAATTAAACAGAAACGCATCTTTTGAAATGGGAATTAAATCTATAGATGAATGAATACATTTCTAGAACAAAGAATTTTCAAATCTTTTTGTTTAAACTAACATATTAATATAAATTTTTACATGAAAATGGATTTCATTTTAATACAACTTTTCTGATTTTAGTGAAGAATTTTTCTTCTGAAAAAAGTTTCGTATAAAACTGTGATTTATTTAAAATTTAGCCGCGAAAGTGCTGAGATAAATTTTTTCGTTTTAAGATAATTTTTCGTTTTTGACAGGTTTTGATAAATTTTTCAAATATGAAAAACTAATAATTTAAGGAGACGATCAAATATTGAAATAATCGCACAATTGTAGTTCAGGGGAAATAATCTGGTGCTGAAAATGCTTGAAGTTAGCCAAGAATTCAAATAAATGATCTGAATAAAAAATTATAGGCTCATAATTCCGTGGATATTTTTATTTAATTAGATGAATTTTTTTTCATGTGCATTATAAATATGGTAATAGGAGCTACAATTTTTTCTATATAGCAGAACTTTCAATAGATTACTTTTCTGAAGGATAACTGTTCCAATAGAAACTGTGGTTTTCTGGATTAGATAAAAAATTACCTAAACTATTCACACCATTCAACTTGAATTGGCATCCTCAGAATAGTGAAAAGATCAGTATGTTCATCTAATAAATTCAGGTTTCCAAAATTCTTTTCGTACTTATTATTCTCTTAAGTTTATGTAAAAATTTTCGAGTTTTTATATTAAGAAATTTAAAATGTCAGTGTTTTATATTTTTGAAATTTATAGAATTATATGATTGGGTAGAAAATGAGGATGTAGATAGTTTATCACATATCAGAAGCAGATCTAAGCATGTTCATTGATTACGATAATTACTTTCAGCATTGAAGATTTTTTCTTCTGAAAGTCTTGAATATATATATATATATATATATATATATATATATATATATATATATATATATATATATATATATATATATATATATATATATATATATATATATATAATGTATGTATACATACATATATAAAATGTATCTTCATGATGTGATTAGATTACCAAACTAAACTATTGACAGTCAAGCTTTAAACTATTTATTACATTATATTGAGCTTGACAAAGTCTGATCGATAAAATACGAATGTGTTTAGGTGGAACAAAAGAAAGGGATTCAGTGGAGGATATTACTATATGAGGCACATAAAATAATAATGGTCTAACTCCAAACAAGTTAATTTCTAATAATTAGGCTCATTATAAAAATTAGAATAAAAAATTCAACAAAATTTTTGAACATAACGTGAATGTTTATTCTCAACCAATACAGTAAAACATAAGTAGGTTTTATAACACATCGAGAATTTTTGCAAAAAAAACACCCTAAAACTAGGAGGCAAACAAAAAAATGTGGACTTAGACCACTATAAATCTGAATGATTTTGTTCAAGTTGGTCTAATCATAAATCATTTCATCGTCAGAAGATCTATCTTCCAGGTTCTGTTGAGCAGAACCTCGAGTGACTGTCTCAGTGGGCAAGTTTTTATAAAAATTATGGTGTACGGGTGGTATGTAGGGCAGCAAGTCCATCATGTCGTTCTTCTTTGCAGCTGTCACAGTTCTTCTTGTGTGATAAAGTGGTTGTTGCATTACATTAGTCAAACCCCTACTAGGCCTACCAACACTTTTCTTTTTGGAAAGATCAACAATATGAAATTCAGTTTCTGGATTTAGAGTTTCCTTAAATTGAAATTGAAGGGGTAGACCTCTCTGAAATCGAAGCCAGCTAAAGTTATATCCATCCGTAGTAGTTTTCCAATTGGTAATCAAATTTTCTAAATTTGTCAAGCTTAAAAACTCTTCATGTTGAATTTCAGATACTACAAACTTAGGTTCCATTCGCTTGGAATTTTTAATTATATCTATCCACTCATCTGGATGATAAATCATGCCATGGCGTCTGCTTTCAGACTCTATTATACCAAATTCGCCATCGTTAGGAAGAAAATAGTGTCCAGATACCAAAAATTTAAGATCTATGACGTTGATTTCAACTTCTGGATCTTGTACAAGTTTTAGCAGAGATAAACTCATCTTTATATTCCGATTCTGTCCTGTACAAGAATCTGAATAAGCAATGACATGTTTATGATTTCCAGCATAAAGCTTTAAATGCTTTACTAAACAAGTTGCAATGTCTTGTGAACCGCGCCCTCCCTGTGTTTCATTCCATACGTACATGTTACCAGTATTGCTGTTGAAGGAATGTATTCCCAGATTATACAAATACAAATTTCTTTTGTAGTAAGCCACAGACGTTGTAAGCTTAGGAAAAGGCAAAGCCTTTTGTAAATCAAATGTTACTATGTATGCTTCTGCAGCTTTCTTTGAATCGTTTCGTAAACACTCTCTCGCCGATTCTGCTTTCCGTAAATGCAACTCCTTTTGAGCTGAAAGATTTTTTGTGATATCTTCGTTGTCGGCACCTTTTAGTTTTAACTCTAGATCATCGCACAACTTGCAGGTGTCTTGATGGGGAATTTTAAAATGCAAATTAAATTTGGTATTAAATACCTGATAATAGTATTTCAATTTTTTTGGTTCAATATTCTGGGTTCGACATTCCTTTACATAAAGATCATACATCTTCTTTACAGTTAGACCGCTGTTTAAATACTTTCTATTTGGATTTTTAATTCTAGAACAATGGCTCTGATAAGTCGGAAATATTTTTATATGCGTCACAATATCAGAATCGTCCAACTTTCTAGAGCCTGTAGTACCTCTTAGCTCTCTGCAATCTGAGGCTTCTCGTTTCGAAATGCATCTGTGCAGACGGCCGTTACTTATTTTAAATGTATCAAGAAAATATTTCTTGCAAACTCTATGTGTTTTATTATTAGTCTTCAGCACGTATTGAAAATGGGTATGCTTTCCAAAACGAGATCCATCGTTTGGGCGTTTTCTATTCACGGGTGAAGCTTTTACTAAACCAAAAATGTAACTATTTTGCGCCACATAATCGCCAAGCCTCCAAAGTGATTCAAACGCGTTTTGTCTTTCGGCAATTGAAAATAAATCAATACACTCTTTTCTGCAGTTGCAGTCAATGTTTTCGAATTGTTTTGTGTTCATTTTTAACCCTCTTCTAGAAATATACTCTTTTCCAGTATTTCTCAGTATTTTTTTAGTATTAATTTTCCAATTTTTCTCCTTCCTCGATCGTTTTCTGCTTTTGATTTTTGCAAGGTCACCTGTAAATATTTTAAAACCTGTAAAATGTGTATTATTTGAGATATAAAACATTTCCCATACTTGTGAATGGTTGTGGGTCCTGCTCAACAACGTCAAATCCTAACTGTTCGTCATGTGAAGCTTCTGCATCTATAATACCAAAAACATGCATTAAAATCGGTTTAACAATTTTATACTTTTCAGATAATAAAAAAATGTATAGCATCAATTTAAAAATAAATTTGGAAATAATTAAACCTATCTTAAAGCACGAATTTATTGGCAAAAATTGTTTTCAAATTTTTTAGGTTACGTTTCCATAATTAACTCAATACTGACTTAAAATATGAAAATTAGACTTACCAGAAGATTCTCCGCTTCCGCTGGGTATATTTTCAGACCCAGAGTCACTGAAATCACTAAATTCGTCCATTATAAAACTTTTATTTCACCATAAACACACAAAACGTTCTGCAACGTCCGGTTATTGCAAGTAATAATAGTCTAACTCCTAAGATGGTCCAGTATTATTCTGAATGTGATAGTTGTACCATTTTTATACTGAACCTGTACTGAACTATAATGAAATTCAATCACAATAAGAGTAAGATAGTGCCATCTATTGACCAGAAACTGAAGTATGGATTTAGACCACCTATATAATGACTACGGAGGACAGCCCTCCGTAATAATGACAGATCAAGGTAGATTGATGCTTTTTAGATGACTGGCGCCAATTTTCAAATTATTGGAGTTAGACCATTATTATTCTATGTGCCTCATATAAAGAATGATAATTTGCATTTTTTTGTCTATAGATATTGTGAATTAGTAATCACATATTCTTCCAGTTTTGATTTCCAATATATATATATATATATATATATATATATATATATATATATATATATATATATATATATATATATATATATATATATATATATATATATATATATATATATATATATATATATATATTATATATATATATATATATATATATATATATATATATATATATATATATATAGAATATTAGAATTGTATTGTAAATAATGTTGGAAAGTAATTAGTTGTCAGTAAAACTTAAAATTAAAACTTATTTGTCATTCTTTTCGTTTCTTTAACTTATGAGCTCAAAGTCTATGATGTATTTGGATATGAAAAAAAATTAAAATTGTGTTTTTCTATTTTTTTATGATACGAGTTGTAGCAAGTAATTAATGTTTTCGAGTTTTTGTAAATAGTGTATTTCCAATATTTTTTTCTATTATTTATCACAGGTAACAAACAAATAAATATGTTTCCTAGATTCTTTGTTTTTGTTATTTACAATAAAGTATGAAAACACAAATATGTAAAATAAGAGAGAGAGAGAGAGATATTTATTCGATCTTGTAACCAATACAGGGTGTTGATCGTGTCCAAACACATTCCATTTACAAAAGAAAAAAATAAAAAAACAAATGACCTTAAAAATAGAAAAATAAACACTACAGCTCCTAAAAATTTCTTTCATCAAGGAACTCGTTTAAACTATAATATATAATTATATATAGTGGCTAATTATTCCAAACCGACAACAAACTATATGTGACATTCTTCTGCAAGTATGTGAAGTTTGGCTTATCCTCAATTAAACATTTTTTCCCTCTGGTGTTATAGGGATGTTTCATATTCTCGAACTCAGAAAGATTATTAATGACAAACATTACAGACTCATATATATACAAACAGAAAATGGTTAATATACTGAAGTTTTTAAATATAGTTTTACAGGTTTCAGTTTGTTTCATTTCGAAAATTACTCTCAATCATTTTTTTTTGTAGTACAAAAATTCTTTCAACCATTGGCGATCTTGCCCAGAAAATAATCCCATATCTTATTCTTGAATGAACATAAGCATGATAGGTAGATAATGCAGCGTCCACTCCTACTGTATATCGGATGACCCTTAAACTATAGCATCGTCGTGCTATATTTGGAGCAAGTTTTTCAATTTGACTCTTCCGATTTATTTTTTGATCCATAGTTAATCCTAAGAATAATAGACTTGATGCTGTTTTTTGGTGTTTTAGAATCAGCTCATCTGCTCCTTCACCTCTGAACAGTAGGAGTTTAGTTTTGTTTGTATTGAGCATTAGGTTGTTTTCAATAAACCATTTATTCATGTTTTTCATATCATTTTCAAGACTAATTCTACACTCATTTACATTATCAGCTTCAGCAATTATAGTTGTATCATCTGCAAATCACAAAAAAAGTGATCAGTTAGAAAAAGTAATTTATGTTATAGCTGGCTCACTAATGAATTGTCGCATAAAATTTATCATCAAAAATGTTTGCTACCATAACATAATGAGTACTTTGGGGTTTATGGCGTACTTTGCTAGAAAAATATGTTTCCAATTGAACTCTATGATAGATTTCTCCATGTTTCGAATGAGAATTAGTGTCCCAATAAGTATTAGCCACTAGTCTGTATTTATAAAAATGAAGCTGAAGCATTTACTTTCAAGTAAAAGGTAGAAGTAAAAGGTTTTGCTTCAATTCGTATTCATAATCTCTACCTTTTCCTTGCAAGGAAATGCTTCGGATAAATAAAGTAAAAGGTACAGCGATTTCGACAGGCTGACGTCAGTTGCATATTACCCGATTTCGCCCGTGCGGGAAAAAACAGTACGAGTTTTTATCGTGATCTGAGTTTTTATATTGGATGCTTTCAAATCGTTCAAATTCAACATTTCCATTTGTTCTGTTGAAAGGATACCAGTCGTAGATGTAATTATGGATCACGAACAAATTATTGCATTGTGGGTAATTTATCGTCATCGGAAAAAAAGACGCAATCGTCTTCAGTGTGTTCATCCAATTAATGAGTGACGTGAGGAAGTTGGGACATTTTACATTTTTTTCTATCCTATAAATTTTAAGTTTTATCCCATAAAATAGGTTTTGCTTCAACAAGCGATATCAAAACTTCAGCGTCAATTGATTCCATTGTCCTATGCACCTCGACTAAACGAACTGAAATTAAAAAAAAACAAGCGATGCTCACTAGAGACAACACCTTCACGACACACGACTAAAAATCGACCAATGTAAAAGTGTGCATTTGGTCAAGTAGGCCACTGAGATGAAGAGACGATACGGTTCCTGTGTGGCTCCAGTAGCAATGGATGGCTGCAGCATGACTAAAAACCGTGCCCGTGTTGTAATCGTACAATGTGAAACCGGCCATACGACTAAGAAAAATTTCCCGTGCGGTTTTCCGCCGCACGAGCGAAATCGTGTAATGTGCAACTAGTGTGAGACTTGCAGTGAGAAATCACCGCGTATGTTCTCTGTATTTATTTGTTTCATACTTAAAACTGTTGGCAATCTGATTCACGTGACATACGTCTTGGTTTGTAGTATTTTCTTGTACGTAAATGCACCATATTTGCCATAGCAATCAGAGCACTAGGACTACACAACTAAAAATCACTTATAAGAGCCCTTCCACGCGAAAACACTCCTCAAAATACAAAAATTTTATATAACAAGCTGTGTGAGGTCTAGGCAACTACTGAAAGGAGTGAGAAAAGTTGTTGTGGACCTAGATTCCTATTTTGAGAAGCAAATCCTTCAGTTCTCAAGCAAATGCTTCTTTTTATAAATACTACAAACGTAAAACCTTTAACTTCAAAGCAAACCCCTCGAAGTAAAACCTTTTCCTTCACATATTTTTATGAATATACCTTGAAGGAATTGCTTCATTTTTTTGAAGTAAAAGGTGAGGCTTCTTTTTATAAATACGGCCTATTGGATCTTATTGTTGTAATTAGTGGTAGAATGGGGTTTAAAAAAAAACTACTATTTAAACAAGGTAACTGGCCGATAGAAGCCTATATTTATCAATTCAAATACAATAAATTTATCAATAATATATCCGAAAACTAATTTGTAAAAAACTGTAATTTGTGGGTCACAGTGGATAAAATAGCTTTATAAGGCAATCATCTCCACAAAGTAATTAAAAAATTTGTTCTATGTAAACAGTATCAACTAAATGTTAACTGTCCTCTTCAACTTCTATCACTTGCTACAGAAGATTTTCAAACATTAATGCAAAGTTTACATTACAAAAAAAAGTTTATCAAATTTAGTTCTGAACAGTAAATTTCTATTCGCCTAAGAAAGGAATAAATTGCTCGAAATCTGATTTTTGGCTTCTTTTTGTTCTACAGAAAGGAGTAACAAATGAATTCGTATTGCTAATGTGGTACGAATGGTAATGACTATCAATCTCCAACAAATTAATGTTCCTTTTGGCATAGAGAAGGTTCTCATAGATGAAACGAGAAGGTAATGTCAATATATCATATTGTTTAAATGCAAACTTGCAGTCCTCCCTATAGCCGAAACCTGCCACTTATCCTTATAGCTTATCGTTGAAGAGCAAAAACTCTAGTCGCTTCATAGTCCAGTCAATGACCATTTTCCCGTGTATTTGTCCCATACAGCACCGATTTTCATAAAAAATTGGATTTAGGTTCTACTTACCATCTATCTCAAAGTCTACCCTGTGGCAGGGTTTGCTTTTTCCCTGGGGGTGGATGCCACCCCTTCTTGGGGATGAAAAATTTTTCATTGAAAATAAGTACGGAAATCGATAAATTGACTAATTTTAAGCAACTTTTGTTCTATGAAGTTTTTTCTGGAAGTCAATACTTTTCCACATATTCGTGGGTGAAATTGTCGGTTTTCAGGCAAAAACGCCACGTTTTCAGATTCTTTTTCGCGAATAACTGTAAAAATATACATTCTATCGAAAAAAATGTGGAAAGCAGATTTATAGCTTATAAAAAAAACAAAGAAAATTCTGTATTTGTGATGTATGCAGATCCAATACAAACGAAATTATTGCTTATTGAAAGTTGACTGGTATTTTCAATCGCCAAAATGGCAAGTTTCTACATACAATAATTAAAAACAAACGCATTTTTCGAAAACTCGTGAAACTTTTTTCAAAGTCCTTTAAAAAACCTTTTTCTACAAGCGTGCGCTTTCAACCCTTTTCCCGCACGCATTTCAATTCGTAAAGAGTCACATTGCCAAACAGTGCGGAAAAAACCCCTGCTATTTATTCCATTTCCGCACGCGTTTGCTTGCGGGAATGGAATAGCGGGGATTTTTCCCGCACGCTTTTATTAAAGAATAAACTGAATAATGATATGTCTCTATGCACCGAACGCCACCGACGACGTTACTATGGAAACGACATGTGAATTAACATAGTATGTCATTAGTATGAAATTATTTGAATATATCAAATTGAATTTAATCGTTGTGTTGAAATCTAATCGATCTCGTATAAGCGCTTGTAGAAAAAATATTGTTCCTAACTCGTGCGGAAAGAGTATTTCCCGCACTCAACTGCTTACCCGAACTCCGCTTCGCGTCGTTCGGGTAACGGCAGTTTCGTGCGGGAAAATATCTCTTTCCGCACTTGTTAGGAAAATAACTATTATTTTCATTTTTTATTTCCTAGCATCAAAACTAAGCGTGCTATGAAGAGAATAATGCCGATTCCTATTTTTTCGTTGGAAAAAAATAGTGAATATCTCACCCTCTCTTCCACCCTATTTGAAAAGAATCGTTGCCACTTTACAATTCACTTTATTTATGTTTTTATAATACGTTCTGAGTGTTTGACCAGTTTAAAGTACTTCTTTTCGAAAAAAATTGAGTTTGAAGATAGAGTATCATTTTCGTAATTTAGCGAAAAATCGCCTTTTCTTCAAAATAACTCAAAAACTATTAACGATATGCAAAATTTTGTAGAGTACGAAATTGTATTTTTTTCTTATTTGAAAATGTTGGCGTTTAATTTTTTGTATAGGATAAAAATTAAGTAAGATATGGTCATTTAAAGCTTGCGTGTGTTCGCGCGAAGTACCTTTTAGCATGAACCTTTTTAAAAATAAGATCTGTTCAGATGAGCTTATAGCTCTTAAAAAAACCTACAAAATGCTTTTTTGAAGGACTTGATTGCTTGAAAACTAAGCGAGTTATGGGGAAAAACCAAAAGCACATTTTTGTAGAAATTAGAATATGTATTAGTATATTGATGAGTACACATAGTGGTAAATACCAATCAACTTTCGACAATCAATAATTTCGTTTGTATTGGGTCAGAATACATCATAAATACACGATTTTCTTTGTTTTTTTATAAGCTATAATTTTGCTTTCTACAGGTTTTTCGACAGAATGCATATTTGCATTCGGCATAATCTGAAAACGTGTTTTTTTTGCCTGAAAACCGACAATTTCAGTCGCGAATAAGTCGAAAAGTATTGACTTTCAGAAAAAACTTCATGGAACAAAAGTTGCTTAGAATTAGTCAGTTCATCGATTTCCGTACTTATTTTTAATGGAAATTTTTTCATCCCCAATAAGGGGTGGCATCCACCCCCAGAGAAAAAGCAACCTCCGCCACAGGGTAGACTTTGAATTAGATGGTAAGTAGAACTTTGATCCAAATTTTCATACAAATCGGTGCTGTATGGGATAAATACACAGTTTATACTTTTTTTACCGTCATTGACTGGACTATCACACAAATCACTACACACTACGACAGATACGAAATCAACGAGGTAGTGCTATGTCCCCTTCTAAAACCGTATTGGGCTTCCGTGAAAAAGTTATTACTCTCGAAATATTGTATCATCTGCCAAGCGATACACTTCTCAATTATTTTCGATACAGCGGGAAGAAAAGATATTCGCCTAAAGTTCTCAATATCACTATTATCTCCTTTATTTTTATAGATAGGCACAACAATAGCACTCTTAAGGCAGACAGGATTACACCCATCCACGATATATACTGATGAGATTTACCAATGGATATATACTGTGGTTTCTCTTACTTACTTAAAAAGAGGATTATTTATGCCGTTGATATCCCTGAAAGAGAAACAAGAAGCTCAACAATTTGAGCCCAGTGATCAGGTAAATGTAGATCTCCACTCTCCAACCTGCAGATATCATCGCGGTAACCAAAATTTGTCAACATTGTCAATACAATTGTTGCAACGGGTTGCATTCAAAATTTGTTGACTAAAGCCACAGCTCGACATGAGATCAATGCACCTACCTGCGTCAGAAGACCTGGATGAAAAATTAACATTAAGTACAATTACCGGCTTCACATCCAATCCTACCAAATCTAAACCTTCTTCCATAATTGCCAAGAAAACCTTGAAATTCCCAGAGGGTGATCTATAAAGAGATACAATATTCACATTATATTTTGTGAGGAAGATACAACATACTTCAAGGACTTTCTCGTTAGAAAGACTTTTTAATGATAATAGTTCCTCCGATTGTAATCGCGATTTCAAGAAAATTGACATTCCGCCTCTGTTGTAAATCTTTCGTCTATATTCAGCAGCCAGCCAGTAACTAACCATGTTAACTGCCTTTATTTATCCTTCTCTCGTGCAGTGTTCGCTCAAACGTAAGATGTCTATACCTCTTTCATTAATAAATACTTCCAATTCGTTGATTTTACTCTTGAAAGAAGCAATATTATACTACATAATCTTTAAAACTCATATATCTCTTGCACTACTAGCTCCATCGTTTTTTCTACTCATGTTCAGTACTGACGACTTGTCTATTCTCAAGCCTGGAAGTCCCGAAGAGGGGTACGGCGCTGAAGATTCTGAAAACGGTTTATGAGGGTACCTGTAGGCCTTAGGTTACTCGGCATTACTTCACCTTTTTTGCGGCTGGCACTTCTAGACGAAAAGCGCTTCTAAAATTATTAATTAATAATTATTTGCAGACACAATCTTCAACCAATGCTCTACCCTTCAGAAAGTTTATTATGTCAGATTCCTCTGTGTTAGGGTCGCAGCTAGATACAAAACTCTAAGACTTTCAGTAGAGATGTGCGTCTCTTGTTTTGTATTATTCGCCTTACCTGTGTTTCTTTTATTTGATTACACTGCCCCTCTGCAGTTTTATCTTGCACGATCAAATCTGCATTAAGTAGTATTGCTCTCTTGCGGTAGGACAATTGCATCCTTTTCATTACCTTTATTAGTTCGGATGTCAAATGCCCCATACTGGCCAACAAGTTTGGTGGCAGATAAAAAAATCCATTCATGATGTTTAGTCCTATCTCCCCCAACCTCTGATTTCAATCTGAGTGCCACCATTGTCAGTATCCTTCAGTGTGTTCATCATTAATCCCCGTTTCTGCTTGTTTTCGAGGCTTCTGCGTAGCTGTTACATGTTTTTCCACTCTGTGAGGCAGCATTTATTATAGCCTCACCTGCAATCCTCTAGGGCCTTTTGATGCTTGAAAAAAGCTTGAACAACAGAGCTCTATCTCTAAGGTCTTATTTTCTAGTTTTTGTTGCTTTTTCACCTACAAATTCTTAACTACCGTAGTCCACTTTGAGGCTCTATAAATCTGAATAAAATCTTAAAACTCACTAAAAAACATTAAATCTTCATATTAAAATTGCGACGTTAAAGAAATTAGTGTATATCACTTAAAAGCACTTTCGCAACATTGAATAAATCCAAGTAGGTTTCAAGGTTCTTTCACCTCTGCAGCTCCTACAAATTGATTTAGATTGTTATAAATTTATATGTGAAAAATAATAGGAATTAGATAAATACGACCTTTGTGATGGATCTCTGCTGCTCATGATTTTTTTCTATTTATCTTCACCATTTTCATAGTAATTGTTTGAATATCCAGATGGATTCTGAGAGATTCTGTATTTTGTACGTTGAATTTCACTGTTTGAATCTACTTTTCTGATTAAAAGAGATTCTGCATTAAATTACTCTATTCAGTTGTTACAAATTGAATTATTATGAATAATTTATTGTATTGTCCGTACAACTGAACTAATATAGATTATACTGTATGTATAAACTTTGACTGTTTGTCACGACCTGCCTTATGTTATGCTTAAATGTTACTAATTCACTTGTGGTAGTTTTCGAGACACGTATTCACCCTCACTCGTCTCTATACTCTGTTATGGTCCTAAAGAAGGGCCATGTGTTTTCAAGTTCTGAGTATTGATGAGCACAAGTACCCTGAAAGCGATACGGTGACATACGATCTGGGAAACACTGACACTTTAAATTCGCTAACAGTAATTATTGGTAATTTTTTTATTGGCTTTTGTGATTGTAAATTGAAAACAGAAGATGTTCATTTGGTTTCGTAACATCTACATTGAAAAATATCAGAAAAGTAGCTGATTAATCCTAGTATTTTCAATATTCACAAATTTGTAAAAATTTAGTGTGAGCTTCAGTTTAACAAGTTCAATTTTAAAATCTTAATACGTCATAATATATCTATTTAATGATAAATGATAACTGATTTGATTTCTCATTTATTGACTGACTCTGATAATTAATATACCTATGTAAGAAAGCGTTATTTTATTGAAAAATTATTTGCTGAGAATAAATATTGTGTATGAGATATTAATCGTCTTTTTATATCATGACGAGAAGAATAAGAGATGAATATAAGATATAATAACTTACACAATTGATTGCAATTTCCATTTCCTATTGACGATCTCTCATTATAGCCCAAGAGCCAGGGTCAAAAAAATTGTTTCAATTTGTTAAAGTTGGTTTTCTGTTCAATGGTTATAGCTGATGTGTACACAAACATGCTCAGCAAGCGTATCATAGAACAGGTGACTCAGGTTGCAAAGGTGTATCATTTACCGGGTTAACAAAATAGATTTATTAAAGCTGAAAATTGTTATTCAACTTCTCTAATGTATAAATAAATGTTATATTGGTCAGTCAGTCATATATTTGAGCTGGCCAGTCGGCCCGAATAAATGTATGATAAATAAATTGAGTGCAACTCATTTGTTAAACTTCAAAATTCGTCTGAGGGTGCATAATTATGTATTAAACATGAAAAAAATTGTCAGTCATGTGCTCAAAAGAACAACGCCCGTCAGTCAGGTGAAAAGGGTAAAAGTATTCCGAGCGCGCCGTTTGAGTTTCAGGCTGCGTGTCGGGCTATATCTAAGTGTATTTTTTTAAATTTTAACAATCAAAAAACATTATTTCATGTTATGATTTATGGTTTTATGAATAATTAACATTTTAACGTAACAACCCAACTAACAATTTAATTTTTATAATGGTTCTTAGAACGTTTACCGAACGTATTTTATAAAACATTCACTATTTTATTAACACTTTCACAATGTTCTTACAGCTCTTATGAGCATGGAATTGGCGCAGATTATAAAACAAATCGCCTGTTAGACTTGCTCTATATATGTTGTTTGCTTCTATAATAAAACAGTTTTTAGAACATTTATAAATGTCTTATAAATATTTAAAAAAACATTTATAAAACTGTTATATAACAGCTCTGTTACTAGGAAGCAATCGGATATTCAAAGGACTTTTTTAGAGTCGTTATGAAAACGTTTTGTGAATGTTTTATAAAGCTCGCAACTTTAGCACTTTTGCTACGACTGCCAATAGTTACACGATAATAAAGTTTTTTAACATTCCTATTCACACAAAATTGTTTGTGAAATGCAATTAGTCTCTTTGGTTGTTGTAAGAAGATACTAAGACCTGTTAATGTGGTAGCAAACATACAATAATGACAAATAGCTGATTCGGAATAAAGAGTAATAAAAAGAATGAGTAAAAAAATGCACCCATGGTGCAGATGTGGCTGCGAAATTAAATTTACTGTTAAGTATATGGTACAGTTCTAATAAAATTTTAACGCGCTTCCCGAATTATGATAATTAAGGAAATTTAAAATATAATTTAATTAATGATAAAATAAAACAAGATATATGTTTGGTAAACAGTTTATAAGGACCTTCTACATTATAAACTAACCAGTCCAGCATATTCATTTTTCATGAAAATGTTAGGAGACACGAAAAAATATAGTTTAAAAATGTTGGTGAAGGCTCGCATTTATATGGCTGTCGATTTAAAGGCTCCCAACATGGCCACTTTCTTATGCAATCCTTATAAATCAAAATTATCCGATCCAGGATAATTCTGCTGTGTAAGTAGTTGTTATTGAAATCAAACAGGATTTGTCTAGGCAGAGGTGTACTTAAGAGCTGTACATAAAAAGTAAATCACATATATTTTCTTATCAAATCATGAAAAATGTACATGCCGATTATCATGGGCATAATAATTGGAATCCGTTAATGGACCAAAACTTGTTTTTGCTGCTCTTAAAAATTGGGCGTCCGCCCATATTAAGGTTAATTTGAATAGTTTTTGGAATGTCACTTAGTTTGTGCAGAGCATTTCTTGAACTTGATTCCAAACCATTATGCCAGTAGTTTCCCATACCAACTTTCGTTAAAAAAATTGTTTGTCTGGTTTTTAAGAGGGTTCGAGGATCTTGAGGTAAACAATTTGGTATGCGTTCATTAAGTACAGCAAAAAGACACTTTTGAGATAAATGGGGAATATTATTTGATACTGCCCATGACCGAATGTCTTCTCTCTTAACTTTGCATTTTTTCTAACTCGCACAAACTGCTTGCAGAATGATGTTGATCGCCAGGATCAGTATCTAATTCGACAATCCAACTTTCTATTTCAGCTTCCCGGTGAACATTGTTCTGTGGTATTGCCTGATGATAAACGCAATTAATGTTGAGTCCATCAGACTCCTCTGTTGGAATAGTATGGTCATTTCGATTGCTAATCTCCGAGGTCTCTGAATGATTGTTAGAGCTAAAACAACTTTTCTTTTAATTTTTTTCCAGCTACTGTCCGATATTTAATTTGTAGATCCAAACAAAAATATCAACAAACGAAATAAAAATGAAGGCTAGTTTATAATAGTTTTATAATTATTGTTGTGTTAACATTTTAATTTTAAAAGAAGGCTAGTTTATAATAGTTTTATAATCATTGTTGTGTTAAAATTTTAATTTTAAAAGACTCCCTCGCACAACATATTTGTTTTTTAACTATTTTTTGGAAAACTATAAAAAACAATTTTATAGTCACTCGCTTTCATACCAATTTGCCGCAGAAAACAATTCACATTTATAAATAATAATTAAAAAACTATTTTGTTATTAGGAAATATGTTCGTGACAAAACAGTTTTATTATTGCTTTTACAGCAATAAATTAATCCAAAAACGCACCTTTATAAAACGTTTGTAGAGCAAAGTAATATTCAGAGCTAATATGTTTTATACAAAGTATTTTATAAACGTTTATAAAATAGCTGTACAACTTATTATACAAATATTTTATAGTTTTGCTGTAAAAACGTTTTCAGAACAGTTTTATTGACAGAACAGTTTAGCGCAACAAATTTATCCTGAATGAATACTTTATAAAACATAAAAGTTTTTACGAAGCGTTAATAAAACAATTATAAAGTATATTAGTTCTCTAACGATGTCGAATTGCTAGTTGGGAAGGCCGATATGTAGCAAATAACGGATGAGGTTAGATATTGTAATCCGAGGAGCAGCCGAGGATTATAACTAACCGAATCCGTTATTTGCGTATCGGCCGTGCGTCGTTAAAAATTTTTCGTAATCCCGTTGAAAGATTACATTTTGATTCCGAAGAAAGAAAAAACCCCGTACCTCGCAATTCTAAAGAAAAATCCCAACGTCGTGCGCTCTGTTGTCATGGAACAGTTTGACAGTTTTATAAACAACGTCATTTTTTTGTTTTCTAAGTTCGCTTTAACGACGACCATGGATGAAATTGATGAGGAACAAAATCAAATTCCTTTAGAAATATTGGAAGAATCATGTGCAGTGCAGCGAGTGTTGATTAACTACCAAAAATAACTCAAGAGCGATATCAAAAAGAATATGAAAATTTTGAAATGTGGCGTAAATGCAAGAATGTAAAGGTGGTTAATGAAGATGTATTATTAGCCTATGCGAAATGAAAATCAGAGGTTATTTGTCGCAACTCGATGTGGACCAAGATTTCAATGTTGTTATTGTAAGCAGAATGATGTTTTGAAATAAATATTTGAACAAGTGATTCCTTAACGGCCGGCGGCCGTTAACACTGACTTTTCGATTGTCATCTGAATACCGTTAAATCAAAATAACAGTATGGGATTACGAAAAAAAAATATCAATCTGACATTCCTCAAAAAAACACGCGGTGCCGGTTAACGCCACCTTTGTAAAAATATACCCTGCACAATGTGAACTTTGTAGTTGACTCACCATGGTGATTAAAGCACAATGAAAATGTGTATAAAACAATGCACTATGTTCCGAAATTACTTTTGAATGTAGAATGAATGTTTTTATTGACATTCGTAGAAAATAGTATATTGTACAACGAGCATGGAATGACATGCATTGCCTACGAGTATGACGTTTGCAGCACGAGCCCCAGGTGAGTGCTGCAAATCATACGAGTAGGAAATGGTCATTCCATGCGAGTTTTACACTATACTTTGTCTACGAATGTTTCTGTTACATAAAATGGGATAAGTAATATTTTACCTTTTAAGATTTAAAAAAATGTCAATCTGACGTTCCACAAAAAAACACGCGGCGCCGGTTAACGCCACCTTTGTAAAAAAATCCGTGCACAATGTGAACTTTGTTGTTCACTCACCATAGTGATAGAAGCACTATGAAAATGGGTATAAAACAATGCACTTTGTTCCGCAATTACTTTTGAACATAGAATAATGGTTTTTATTGACATTCGTAGAAATAGTTATTTTCCTAACAAGTGCGGAAAGAGATATTTTCCCGCACGAAACTGCCGTTACCCGAACGACGCGAAGCGGAGTTCGGGTAAGCAGTTGAGTGCGGGCAAGACTCTTTCCGCACGAGTTAGGAACAATATTTTTTCTACAAGCGCTTATTTTAAAAGAGATTCTAACACATCGATGAAATTCGATTTGATATTTTCAAATAATTTCATACTAATGACATATTATGTTAATTCACATGTCGCTTCCATAGTAACGTCGTCGGTGGCGTTCGGTGCATAGAGACATATCATTATTCAGTTTATTCTCTAATAAATGCGTGCGGGAAAAATCCCCGCTATTCCATTACCGCACGCAAACGCGTGCGGAAAAATGGAATAGCAGGGGTTTTTCCCGCACTGTTTGGCAATGTGACTCTTTACGAATTGAAATGCTTGCATGAAAAGGGTTGAAAGCGCACGCTTGTAGAAAAAAGAAGTTTCGCTATCAAACGGTTCACTTTCTATATCCTGAAAAATAATACCTACAATATCATCTAGTCTATTTTTCCGGTTAACGTGTCAACATATCTGTCGAAATTGTTAAACGCTAACCCTCTGCAAAGCCCCGACTTTTTGTTGATATCGTCAGGACAGATTTGACTTTGGTCAGTAGAATTGAACGTCGCCTCAGTTTCCATTTCTTCTACTAATGTGTAGCTGCAACAATGGCCATATCTATTTAAAATGTCTACAATTTTCTTACTACTTGTGAGGCTTTTCATTGCTATGTCCGACGTCAGATATTTAGATGTTTTAATGCTGACGCTAGTTACTCATAAATAACGTCTTCGCTGAAACATTGTACCAGTCGACTGCGTGCATTACTCATTTTTTTCGCATGCGTTGGCCAGTTAACAATAAACAATAAAAATCTGTCAGAAAAGTAGGAATTTCCGTGCATTCACTATCGATGATATTTTTAGCAGGTTTTCACTTTGAAAACCTGCTTATTAAAATGGGTGCGATTAGCAAAGTTGGACCTAGGACCAACATGGTTTTTCGTTTCATGACTTTTTATGATGCTTGACACCAAAAACTCAATTTCATATATCTATATATGTATACAAGGGCGTCGCCAGCCGGTGGTTCAGGGGGGGCAGCTGATATATGGAGGAAGGGAAGAGTATGAATGTTGAATGCAGTTAAGAGCAAAGTTATTAATAATAGAACAAAAATAATTTGGGACAAAATATGGGATAAAATGATAATAGAATTGAAAGAATTTGGAGGCAATCACATTGTCCATTGACAGCTACAAGATTTCAAAAATGAAGTAGTCGAGAGAGATCTTTTTTTTTTATTAAGTTAATTAAAACACAATTTTGGTGTTTTTTTTGTAAACTTTTCGAACACTTCTTTATGAAACACTTAATTATGAAAATCTTGTTTTTCTAATATGTTTGCTGTGCGCACTCATCATGGCCAGACCATTGAGGCGATATTTCCCCATAGTGCTTCTTAACCAGGTTTTCAGTCTCCTGCTGAACGATCGCTCTACCGTAGGTACACGTTGTGCACGGTAGAGCGATCAAAATTATCAACGCTTTTCCTGTTTCAGGAAAGAAGGTTTTTGCCTCTTCAAGGACATCAACAACGGTTAGATCAACTTCCTTCTCAATACTGATTCCCGAAAAAATCTTATATCTTTCGTGGTTCTCATGGCAACAACAAAGCTTTCGTGTATTTTTTGCGTAGAATTGCTTACACCCCGGAGTCTTTTCCGGACATTGTCGAACAACCGTGAATAATCCAAAACTGACGCATTTATTTGGATTAGGGTCTTCTTTTGTCAGAAACTCATCGATGCTATATGCAATAGATTTCGCATCCACACCTTTCAGCTCAACAAATCCGACAAACATTTCTTGGACTTCGTTGGTTTCCTCATCAAAATATCGCAGCCCTGTCGATAATTGTTCAGTGCCAGAAATGCCAGCTGTTTTGACCGCTAACACACTATATGCTTCAGTTGCTTCTACTTTCTTCATAATATCTGCCCTAATGACCTCTCCACAAATGCCGATAAGTTCATTTTCAATATCAACCGATCGATAGCTTGCATTCTTTTTCCCATGCTCAATGTGTTTCTTCAAAACAAAATCTCCCGCATCAATTCGCAGCTTGTATAAGTCCTCGAGAATACCTTCGCCATAATGTTTACCTCTCAGAACTGAATCATGCGACCCGCAGAATGTAATGCAGGAAATGAAAGATGTTATAATTTTTCGGTTTTCTTTAATAATATACCCTGAGAGTATTTCTTGAGTTGCACATCTACAGGCACACTTCCGAGAACTGCTCGTGAACATCTTGGAACTTACAAAATGCCTTTAAAGTGCTTGAATTTGGCTGAAACAACGTACAATATTTACAAAAGGATCCTTTTTGGAGCCTGAAATAAGGCAATCATGGAGAATTCATTTCCAACCAGGATTAATTAAATTTTTTCTTTAAATGTTTGGCGTCTTCCGCAAAATTGTATGTGCAGAAGGGGACCAACAGTTTTCCAGCAATTCCTTCCTCTTTTCGGTTGATAACAACGATGCTCGTCCAATAAATCGACTGATGTCATTTTCATTGCAGTCATCTATTGAAGAATTGGGATTCAAGTCCAGATCTTTGGATGAGTAAGGTATCGGTAGGTCAGCCTCAGAATCATCATAAGGATTTGTACCTATATAAGAGTCCGGAACTAGTTCCTGAAGCTCAGTATCTCCCGTTGTGGTAACCGACCTAGAATCATGCGACATTGTTTCCATTATGTTCTCTTTTTCCTTTTGAACTTTTTCATCCTGTTTATCGCTGTCAATGCCTTTTCCACTAGGTTTTTTTCTTTTTAAATTCCTGTGAAACAATATATTTCATATAGGTAGGTAGAAGAATAATAACTGAAAAATATATTCCCTTTTATATACCATACGAAGATTCTTAACTCCGACTTAGGACATTTATTTCTTTGCATTTGACTACATGAATCTCTAGGGGGGAGGCAACTGCCCCTACCTGCCCCCCCTTGGCGACGCCCTTGACTGTATATATATATATATATATATATATATATATATATATATATATTACATTGTATACATATCAGATACGTTTTTCTGGATCTACGATCGCATGAAACATATCAAATGAATAAATAAATGGTTTGTCAATGCGATAAAATGTTAGTTATTCATGAAACCATAAATCATAACATGAAATAATGTTTTTTGATTGTTAAAATTAAAAAAAAAACACTTAAATATAGCCCGATACGCAGCCTGAAACTCAAACGGCGCGCTCGGAATACTTTTACCTTTTTCACCTAACTGACGGGCGTTGTTCTTTTGAGCACATGACTGACAATTTTTTTCATGTTTAATACATAATTATGCACCCTCAGGCGAATTTTGAAGTTTAACAAATGAGTTGCACTCAATTTATTTATCATACATTTATTCGGGTCGACTGGCAAGCTCTAATATATAACTGACTGGCCAATATAACATTTATTTATACATTAGAGAAGTTGTATAACAATTTTCAGCTTTAATAAATCTATTTTGTTAACTCGGTAAATGATACACCTTTGATATAGCAACCTGAGTCACATGTTCTATGATACGCTTGATGACTGACCGGAGCATGTTTGTGTACACATCGACGTCTATTAAGCTGGAAGAGCAAAGTCAGCAGAATCGTAAATCGATACATGGAACATTAAAGGCTAATTAAATGCCCGGAGAAAAAATTTCAGGCTCTGCGAATTTTCGCGAAAATGACTGTTCTGCTGGCTTTAACTTAAGCCAGCAGAACACGAGCTACAGAGTGACTGAAACGATGAAATAGCAATTTAAATTGCCCGGACATTTAAGGCTCATTAAAGGCTCTGCGAATACACCAGATGCGAACTTCAGGCTCGAGCGCTTTTTTTGCGAAAATGCGAAAAGTCATCGCGCGTGAGCGCGGTCTGCCGGTGAACTGCAGTCAGTTCAATTATTTCTACTCAATCCGATGTCATCATTCGCGGAGCCTAAAATTTCCACTTCGAACATCCAAGTGGCCTGAAATGTTTGCACCACGACTGCACTATCAGAACACTTATTTTCACCGGATTTAACGTTTTTCCAGCATGCTCGGCATACCGCGCTCACGCGCGGTGACTTTTCGCATTTTCGCAAAAAAAGCGCTCGAGCCTGAAATTCGCAACTGGTGAATTAGCAGAGCCTCAAATGAGCCTTTAATGTCTGGGCAATTTAAATTGCAATTTTTTATCGTTTTAGTCACTTTTTAGCTCGTGTTCTGCTGGCTTAAGTTAAAGCCAGCAGAACAGTCATTTTCGCGAAAATTCGCAGAGCCCAAAATTTCCACTTCCAACATTCAAGTAGCCTGGAATGTTGGCACCACGACTGCACATTCGGAACACTTATTTTCACCGAATTTAACGTTTTTCCAGCATGCTCGATCGACCGCGCTCACGGGCGGTGACTTTTCGCATTTTCGCAAAAAAAGCGCTTGAGCCTGAAGTTCGCATCTGGTGTATTCGCAGAGCCTTTAATGAGCCTTAAATGTCTGGGCAATTTAAATTGCTATTTCATCGTTTTAGTCACTCTGTAGCTCGTGTTCTGCTGGCTTAAGTTAAAGCCAGCAGAACAGTCATTTTCGCGAAAATTCGCAGAGCCTAAAATTTTTTCTCCGGGCATTTAATTAGCCTTTAATGAGCCTTTAATGTTCCATGTATCGATTTACGATTCTGCTGACTTTGCTCTTCCAGCTTAATAGACGTTACACATCGGCTATAACCATTGAACAGAAAACCAACTTTAACAAATTGAAACAATTTTGTTGGCCCTGGCTCTTGTACTATAATGAGGGATCGTCAATAGGAAATGGAAATTGCAATCAATTGTGTAAGTTATTATATCTTATATTCATCTCTTATTCTTCTCGTCATGATATAAAAAGACGATTAATATCTCATACACAATTTTTATTCTCAGCAAATAATTTTTCAATAAAATGACGATTTCTTACATATATTAATTATCAGAGTCAGTCAATAAATGAGAAATAATATCAGTTATCATTTATCATTAAATAAATATATTATGACGTATTGAGATTTTAAAATTGAACTTGTTAAAATGAAGCAGATAAGAAGCTCACATTAAATTTTCACAAATTTGTGAATATTGAAAATACTAGGATTAATCAGCTACTTTTCTGATATTTTTTAATGTAGATGATACGAAACCGAACGAACATCTTCTGTTTTAAATTTACAGTCACAAAAGCCAATAAAAAATTACCAATAATTACTGTTAGAGAATTTAAAGTGTCAGTGTTTCCCAGATCGTATGTCACCGTATCGCTTTCAGGGTACTTGTGCTCATTAGTGTTGGGTAGGACACGACATGAAAATGAGTTTGTAAGAGTAGTAGAAAACTGAGCCATATATATATCTATATATATATATATATATATATATATATATATATATATATATATATATATATTTATATATATATATATATATATGTATATATATATATATATATATATACATATATATATATATATATATTATATATATATATATATATATATATATATATATATATATATATATATGTATATATATATATATATATATATATATATGTTCGTATGTATGTGCTTATGTATTTTAGCGTTGTTTACACGATAACGCAATTTTGAAGCAATAGGGTTGAAAGTTTGTATTTAGGTAGTTTTGTATGATATCTTGAATGGGATTATTTTTTTTTTGGTTCGAATTGGTTGGGGAGTTGACCCCCTGGGGGAAGAAAGAAATCTTGTTTACATAATAATAGGGTTAAAAGTTTGTAGGTAGGTATTTTCGAAAGATATCTTGTATGGAATTGGTTTTGGTTCGAATTGGTTGGGGGGTCGACCCCCTGGGGGAAGAAATAAATCTTCTTCACATGATAAGGGAAGTAATTTTGGAGCAATAGAATTTAAAGTTTGTGAGTAGGTAGTTTCGTATGATATATTGAATGGGATAGGTTTTGATGCGAATTAGTTGGGGGGTTGACCCCTCAGGGAAATAAGTCTTGTTCACATGATAGAGGGCGCAATTTTGGTACCATAGGGTTGAAACTTTGTAGGTAGGTAGTTTCGTATGATATCTTGGATGGTATTTATTTCTATATGAATTGGTTGGAGGGTTGTCCCTCCGGAGGAGGAAATAAATCTTGTTTACACGATGAAGGGCGCAATTTTATAGAAATAGGGTTGAAAGTTTGTAAGTACGTAGTTTCGTACAATATCTTGGATGTGATTGGTTTTGATACGAATTGGTTGGGGGTTGATCCCCCAGGGAGAAAATAAATATTGCTTACACATTAGAGGGCGCATTTTTTTTTTAATTTGAAAAAAAAATCATAATTTATTGAATATATTTTTTAAACTGGATACGTTATGAAAACCTGCTCTTCTAATGCAGCTCGCTGCGATATAGTTTTTTCGTTGTTATGTTCGTTGAAAGCTTCCGTTTTTTCAATATCTAATATTGTTTTTCGTAAAACCAATGCTGCAGATTCTATGACGTCTGTATTTTGCATTAAATAGAAATCTATATCTTCGATGTTCACTCCAGTAGCTGGTATTACAAATTTCGAATAATTCATCGAAGTTATCTTAATTTGACCTTTGAATATATAATCAATTTTTTTTTTGCAAATACCATGGTGACAAATAACTAGGAGAAATATCTAATCCACTCTTCGAAATTTCATCCTCAAGCTGCTCCATGAACATGTTTCGTAAACATGATAAATTAATGCATTATTTTTTCAGAATGACTACGTTATTAACAAGAGTACACAAACTTTCGTACGCTCTCTTGTAGCATTGTCACTGTTTTGACTTGTTAGTTTCTTCTTTTTCTATCTGATGATCGCATGCATGATTGTTATTTTTGACACAAGCAATGTGATATTTCAATACACAATTATTGTTCAACTTGTACTGAATTTTCTCAAGCATTTCAACGTCGTCAATTTTACAAGCATATGACTGAACTGTAGCAGTAATCCAAAAAAAAATTTCCGACGTTTGAGAAATATATTTTGTATTTCAAATAAGAAATTCAATTCCCTATTAGAACGAAGTTCCTTATCGCGCGTTGCGAAAGAGGGCTAGACGGAAAACATTAAGATCAAAAGTTGTAACGACACTTTTTGACGCCGTGCGCGTGTTTCTCTGTCTGTCTCTCTCTCCATCTTTCTCTCTCATAGAAAGCAAGTCAGTTATTTTCGTTTCGTCTTTCTATTTCGCATTGAACAGTGTGGTGTCGCGACGATTATTTTTGTTGAGTGTATACAGGTTTTTTGTACATAATAAATGATAAAAAATAATAACAATAATGAATCCTGACAGTGTTTCTGCACAAGTTCCGGATATTGCTGATGGAGTTTGGTAAGTAGAGATTTTATACAGACAATAATTATACATAATAAAGATATTTGAATGAAATAGAATCCTAAACATATGTTTCCTACTTCAGTGACCACAAGCCAATTATTAGATACTAAAATTGAGCCTACTGATTAAGTTTATATTAATTACATTATATTTGTTAATAATGAAAAAATATTATTATAATTTAAAAAAAAATTAAATTTTACTACAATTCCTTCACTAATTAATCGAAAGGAACTTCGTTCCATCCGGGTGTCCCTTGACAGCTCTCAATTTTTTTATACCTTAATGTAACTTTCTTAGCATATATATTTTGCAACATTTCATCTAATACAAATTTATCATATTAGTTAATTAATCATTCATGAACGTAATTAAAATATAAATTAATACAAAGTCGGCGCTTTGCACAGGGTTGGTCTAGTGACCGAAATTGCAATCGCAGTATTATATTTTTCGAAGTATTTTTGTGATAATAAACGTAGTAAATTCAAATTTTGTTTTTGTTCATAATAATATCGCTTGTAACGTATCAAATGAATAAATAAATGGTTTGTTAATGCGATAAAAATGTTAATTTTTCATAAAACCAGAAATTATAACATCAAATAATGTTTTCTGATTGTTAAAATAAAAAATCAAAACTTATATATAGCCCGATACGCAGCCTGAAACTCAAACGGCGCGCGCGGAATATCTTTACCTTTTTCACCTGACTGACGAGCGTAGTTCTACTGAACACATGACTGACAATTTTTTTTTATGTTTAATAATAATTATGCACCCTCACAAAAATTTTGAAGTTTAACAAACGAGTTGCACTTAATTTATTTATCATACATCTATTCGGGCCGACTGACCAGCTCTGTTCTAATATATGACTGACTGACCAATATAACTTTTATTTATATATATATTAGAGAAGTTGTATAACAATTTTCAGCTTAATAAATCTATTTTGTTAACCCGCTAAATGATACACCTTCGATATAGCCGGAGCATGTTTGATTGTTTGTGTACACATCGGCTATAACCATTGAATAGAAAACCAGCTTTAACAAATTGAAACCATTTGTTTGGCCCTGGCTCTCCGTCTATTATGCATGCGGTGTTTATTATAATATCTAGTGATTTCCATTCACATACTCATTTATTACCTTACTAGTGCGGTAATATATTCAAAAAACCAAAAGGTCATTACTTGACTGAAGATAAATATTAATTATTAAATATTGTTTCATGTACTTGGACCTATTCGTCACCTGATATGTACCAACGATTTCCCACAAAGCGGAAATAGTAGTCATGCCGACTACATCATTACTGACAAAGACATTCAGTTAGCCAGAATTAAACATCAAGCAGCAGTCACTAATACCGTTTCCTGAATGAAGACTTGAGATATAAAATTGAATTAGGCAAAGTTGAATCACTCAGGGAAAAATTCCACATACTAACGAACCCAACCTAGGCATAACCATAGATGGAAAACATCGATGAACAACACAATTGAAGAATGAACTATGAACCCTAAATTCAAACAAATTTTACTCTGAGATTTTAATATATAATATGCTGCGTCTCTGCAAGCAAATTTAAAACCTGTACGAACTTACTATATCCAACTCTGGGAATGTACCAAGAAATCCAACATTAAAGTACCCCAGTAGTCCAAATATTCGACGAGCTGTATTAATTAGCCGCACCGAGACTAACTTAACTAGCAAGAAATAGAATTACTGATGATTATTGCAACTTGAATAGTGATTTCACTTTCGATTATTCGAAATTCAGCACAAGAAAATATTATCATGTGAGAAAGATAAATTTTTACACACTACTCATTATTTTTTAATTATTACTGCAAAAAATTAAAGGAAATAGGATATCATATGATCTATGAGATCTGACACTATTCTATTTCGTTATCATATGACACTTTTGTATTTTGTTATCATTAATAAAAACATTCGATAATAGCAGCATTGTAAACTGAAACCAATTTTCATTAGGTAGGTACCTTGATTTTTCAGCTACTGATTTTATTTATATGAGAAAACGAATTCCTCAAACATTTCAGTGAGTATTTAGAATACAAAAATGGGTAATCCGAATCATTGTCATTATTAGCTTCAACTAAATTTTGTATTTACATGTAGTTATTATCAGTTAGACAAAATTTACATAAAACGTACTGAATTTAATTAATAGCTTTTAAACTTATTACTTCTTTATATGAAAAATATATCAGGCTCACACTCACACAATATTCATATTTTATTCCATCCCACTCTTAAAATTCTCCTCTCCCTCATACTATGCCTAAGAAGTTCGCATCTTGCTGAAAACCAATACCAGTATTACCAGTTGATCAGTTTCAAAAACCATTTTTAGATTATTTTTTTTTTTTTTAACTCGAGGGACCTACAGTTTAACGCCGGTTCCGAACGGCCAATGGGCTTGTATTCTGTGTACATTACCCAACATTTTTTAATTTTAATAACCACTGAAAACCGGACATATACAACACCCAAGAGCGAGGTGGGACTCGAACCCACAATCCTCGGTTTACAAACGGTATAAGGCAGTTCACCTTACCGCTGGTCTACCGAGGCCTCTATTTTTAGATTATCTCTCCTACCTAATCTTACTCGACTCAATAGCAGTAAAAGTAAACTACTACTGCTGTTTTTACTGGATGAATAATCTTCATATCTCTTATGCAAACTGATAAGCATATTTTAATCTTAAAATTAAAAAGATTACGTTTGCCGAGTACGTTGATTCGAGTAGGTGTTGTACATGTCTGTCCAATAAGATTTTGTAGTTGAAAAATTTGTTTTAGATATGTTGGATAATGACAGAATTTCAAGCCCATTGGTCGTTCGGAACCATTCTTAATCTGTAGGTCTTAGATGAAATTGAAAAGATTGCTGAGTCACGCTTCAATCTCATAAATATACTACGAAGTACTACTGAAAAATAAATTAATTGCCAAAGGCATATCTAGGATTTTGTTCACTAGAAGAATTTTTGATACCAGGAATAATATATATATATATATATATATGTATATATATATATATATATATATATATATATATATATATATATATATATATATATATATATATATATATATATATATATATATATACAGGGTGCTTCCCAATTGAATGTCAATATTTATGGGGATGATCAGGAGATCAACTTTGGTAAGAAATGATTGGGAATTTCAAAAAAAATAATTTTTATTTCAGGAAAAATCTGTGGCGTACCATCAATGTCTGCCAAAATAGGCAGGTCAAATTACGTACGAACGCCACTGGTGGAAATAAAAAAAAAAGTGATACATTAAAAAATGCCTTTTGATTCATAGGATATGTATGACAAATTTCATTGAAATACCTGAAGTGATATTGTAGATATTAATAATAAATGATTTATTTTTGAAAACTTTACCACCCTGTATCTCAAAAGGTAAGACGTTTAGGACATATGTTCATATGAAGTTTTTTTTTTAAATGGGCCCAAAAATCACCCTCATAAATATTGGTATTCAATTAGGAAACACCCTGTGTATATATATACAGGGTGTCCCACCGGGAAAGAACGCGATCTGTATATGGAAAACTACACATAGGAAACTTTTGAAAATTTGACAGTATACTAATGTTGATAGGGGCAACTCGACTAAAATATTTTCGAGATGGTGGCACTTCCGGTTATACCGGAAGTAGATACCAACTTGCTTATTTTAAATTAGGCACCCCATATATTAATATATTTTTAGATTCTACGCAAAATTCTAGGTAGATTTCATGTGTTATGTTCTATACCTAAGTCTGAGCGTTTTTGACATATTTAGGTTTTTATGTCAAAAATGACGATTGCAAGCCCTAATATAATTATCAATTGTTCCTATAAGGATTCCCGTATTACTTACTTTGGGGTGGATTCCTTATTCAAAAAGACTTGCTTTAATAGATGTATAGTATTTGGATAACTAATCATACAGGGTGTTCGAAAAAAAAGATCTAAAATGAGATTGAGAAAACTGACAGAAATCAATTTTTTCAAATGGAAACCCCCCTTTTTTCTTATTTTGTAATATTTAGCATTTAAAAAGAAGGTAACTTTGTATGAAGTTATCTATACCTAAAATTTGAAGTTTTCGAAATATTGCCAATTTAATATTTTTTAAGGCGATTTTGCATTTAATCGTTAAACAATTAGATCTAGTATAGTCACGATCGTATTTGACATTTCAAATTATCGTAATGGCACCCCGGTTAAACTATACAAATGAAAATTATTTAAACTTTTAAGGCTCATCTAAATCATTTTCATTTAAATGCTGCACTAATGAAAATATGGATAGCATAGGGATGATATTTGTGTTTCCGTAAAATTCTTTGAACTGACGATTTAGATAAGCCTAATTCTAATGCTATCTGCTTTGCAGATTTTGTTGGGTATGCTTCAAAATATCCCAAAATTGCTATTTCAATATCACGGATCCAAAATTCTTGAAGTTTTCTATAATTCGTTTAACAGTATTTGGTGATGGTTTTTGTTTATGAGGATATCGGGTCGCACATGTATCACATGTTCTTGAAATAATTTATCACATTGTCCATAAATAATAAATAAGTTTAAATAATCTCCGTTTGTATAATTCAACCGGGGTGCCATTACGATGATTTGAAATGTCAAATACGATCGTGGCTATCCTAGATCTAATTGTTTAACGATTAAATGCAAAAACGCCAAATAAAAATATTAAATTGGCAATATTTCGAAAACTTCAAATTTTAGGTATAGATAACCTTATACAAAGTTACCTTCTTTTTAAATGCTTAATACTACAAAATAAGAAAAATGAGGGGTTTCCATTTGAAAAAATTGATTTTTGTCAGTTTTCTCAATCTCATTTTAGATCTTTTTTTTCGAACACCCTGTATGATTAGTTATCCAAATACTATACAAAATCTATTGAAGCGAGTCTTTTTGAATAAGGAATCCACCCCAAAGTAAGTAATACGGAAATCCTTATAGGAACAATTGATAATTTATATTAGGGCTTGCAATCGTCATTTTTGACATAAAAACCTAAATATGTCAAAAACGCTCAGACTTAGGTATAGGACATAACTCATGAAATCTGCCTAGAATCTTGCGTAGAATCTAAAAATGTATTAATATATGGGGTATCTAATTTAAAATAAGCAAGTTGGTATCTACTTCCGGTATAACCGGAAGTGCCACCATCTGGAAAATATTTTAGTCGAGTTGCCCCTATCAACATTAGTATACTGTCAAATTTTCAAAAGTTTCCTATGTGTAGTTTTCCATATACAGATCGCGTTCTTTCCCGGTGGGACACCCTGTATATATATATATATATATATATATATATATATATATATATATATATATATATATATATATATATATATATATATATATATATATATATATATAAATTACGATTATAATATTTTATTTATCAGCTGAATATAGTAACAACTGTTTGAGAACAAGTAGTAGTTGTCAAATAATAAATACAATTTATTCATATCAATATCTATAATGAATATATTTTATACAACAATATGCAAATTTTCATAAAGATAAGAAATATACTTAGTACCTAGCATTTCTCATAATTCCAAGCATTTTCTGAATATAGCATAAGAAGGATCGAATTCTGAATACTTTCACTTAATATCCTGTGTCAATTTAATTTTTTCTCATTGTCCTTCTATCTGGAATATCTACTTCATAAATTTCCTGTCCACCTTCACAAACCCAAACGCTTCCATTCTCACCTTTGGTTATCAACATATACATCCCCTTCGCCACGTTTTCGGGTCTGAAAAAAAATTATATATTAAACCATTTCATTACAGCGTTAATAGATGAATATTTTCGCAATAATTTTCTCTGTAAGGCTACTTCATCAGTGGAATATTAGGCCGTATTTATAAAAAGAAGCCTTACCTTTTACTTTAAAAAAATGAAGCAAATCCTTCCAGGTATATTCATACAAATAAGTGAAGGAAAAGGTTTTACTTCGAGGGGTTTGCTTTGAAGTAAAAGGTTTTACGTTTTTCGTATTTATAAAAAGAAGCATATGCTTGTGAACTAAAGGATTTGCTTCTGAAAATAGGAATCTAGATCCAAAACAACTTTTCTCACTCGCTTCAGTAGTTGCCTAGACCCACACAGCTTGTAATATAGAATTTTTGTATTTTGAGGAGTGTTTTCGCGTGGAAGGGCTCTTATAAGTGATTTTTAGTTGTGCTGTCCTAGTACTCTGATTGCTATGGTCAATATGGTGCATTTACACACAAGAAAATACTACAAACCAAGACGTACGCCACGTAAATCAGATTTCGAAACATTATTCAGATTTGAGGAGAAGAATGTGGTGTGGTTAGCGGACCACTTTCTTGGCGCGAATCGCGAATCTCGTGGAGCAGCCAACAGTTTTCAGTATCAAAAAAATAAATGCAGAGCACATACGCGTTGATTTTGTTCACTGCAAGTCTCACGCTAGTTGCACATTACACGATGTTGTATGTAACCAACACCAATCAACCTATTGTACAGGGCAGCGGGTTTTGCAGAGCCGAGCGACAGAAGAAAGGGCACAGAGCACGTCGAAAAATTTAAACAAACCTTCGATGACCGCCATGTCCTCTATGGACAGGAGCAGCAACGAAAAAGGCTTAAATCAAGGAAAAACTTCCTCCAGTGTGCCACCCTGGAACCACCTGACAACTTCCCTATCAATGAAAAACCCTGTTCGGGGTCTAACTTGGATTGGAAGACATGGAGAACGCTAAATAGGATATGAACCGGCGTGGCACCCGTAAAAATAAACAAGCTAAGGTGGAAAACTGGGGAAGATCAACAATGCCTGTGTGCATGTGGGGAGATACAAAACATGAACCACCTACTGGAATGCACACTATGTCCTGCAACGTGCTCCATCGATGAAATGTGGATTGCGAACGAAAATGCCATAGACGTAGCCCGGTACTGGGCCGAAAAACTCTAGATGGAATGATTTCGGACTCGAAAAAGTAAGTAAAGTAAGTACACGATTTTGCCCGTGCGGGAAAAAACCGCACGGGAAATTTTTCTTAGTCGACTGATGCAGTATAGCCGGTTTCACATTGTACGATTACAACACGAGCACGGTTTTTAGCCGTGTTGCATCCGTTCATTGCCACTGGAGCTACACGGAAACCTTATCGTCTCTTCAACTCAGTGGCCGCTTGACCAAATGCACGCTTTTACATTGGACAATTTTTAGTCGTGTGTCGAGAAGGAGTTATCTGTAGTGGGCACCGATTGTTTGTGTTTAATTTCAGTTTGTTTATTCGAGTTGCATAGGACAATGAAATCAATTGACGCTGTAGTTTTGATATCGCTTGTTGAATCAAAACCTATTTTATGGGATAATACTTTGGAAGTTTATAAGGAACTCCCTTCCTCAACTTCCTCACGTCTCTCATTAATTGGATGAACCCACTAAAGATGATTGCGTTTTTTTCCCGATGACGATAAATTACCTATAATGCAATAATTTGTTCGCGATCCATAATTACATCTACGACAGGTTTCATTTCAACAGAATAAATGAAAATGTTGATTTTGAACGATTTAAAACCGTCCAATATGAAAACTCAGATCACGATAAAAACTCGTACTGTTTTTTCCTGCACAGGCAAAATCGTGTAATGTGCAACTGGCGTCAGCCTGTCGAAATCGCTGAACCTTTTACTTTATGTATCCGAAGCATTTCCTTGCAAGGAAAAGGTGGAGATTATGAATACGAATTGAAGCAAAACCTTTTACTTCTAGCTTTTGCTTCTACCTTTTACTTGAAAGTAAATGCTTTATTTTTATAAATACGGATTGATAGCTTTGTTCAGGACTAATTCAGAACTATTCGCATGGGCAGTCTGAATTATGGCGTTAGCTGATAACAAAATCTAGATTTTTTGTTTTACTCCTACATTCGCAGATAAATTTGTACTGGTACGGAATTACTTTCAACAGCCCACCGCCGTTAGAAACAGATGAGGCAGAGAAGAGGTTTTTGAAATCGTAGTTTATGGAACTCAATGCTACGCAGAGGCAAATTGCGTTTAAATATGGAGATTCTTACCACAGCATTCCTTACAACCAGCTAAAATATGAACCGGCAAAGTGTGCCAACTGTGGCGGCAGTTCCCCGTCCAGTTACAGAGGATGCCCGGCTTTTCCAGCCATACAAAGAAAACTATCAAATCCAGCAACGACCAGATACCCAAGTTTCAATACTCCGCTTCGATCAGCAGATTACAGAAAATAGAGAAGGAACCTCCAGTGACTTCTCACACACCATGAGAACATGAAGAAACTCAAAGTGGCAACCAGCAAACTTGCAACATCAATCACATTAGACTAAACAGCATCAGCTTTAATTACGGCAGCTCTCCTAAGCTGCCTTCCAGAAATACTGGAAATAATTGTCTAAAAAGGCAAATGGTAACCTATCCATAACCTAAAAAAAATACCAACTCCACACATCAGAATAGTCAAGACCAAGTGGTTATGTATTTTCCAATGCTGCATACTATAA